>CAMAPF010000978.1:1800000-2090000 GCA_945859915.1 Cuscuta epithymum
TAGAAAAGTGACAAAGTTTTTTGGGACAACAAAAAAGAGAAAGTTGGCAAAGTCCAATAGGACGGAGGGAGTACTTGAAAATCATATCTGAGACAAAAGATATTGAGAAACTCAGTTTGTTTTGAATTTGAACGCCAAGTTGGCCAAATATTAATTCAACAGTTGCATATTTATAAATGAATCTGAGTGACATTAATTCTCATATATAACACACACTGTTAGAACTCTCATTATCGGTCAAAATATGGATATAAGATAAGTTCACTTAGTGCAATATGCCCATTATTGTACTTTTATAAACATAATCGGCCAAATATTATGTTCTCATGAACTTGTAGCTATATAGTTGAGGACCAAAGGCCCAATACTCATACATTGTCACTAGAATAGTATCAAAAATATATTATGATATCTAAATGGTAATTTTGGCGTAATCTTTACCAATACTACATACATTTGCGACTATAAATAGTTGACGACAATAATATTCTTAATGAAAATAGAAATAACGAAAGTGTCACCCAAAACAAAGTGATGTGTTTCTCAATCTTATTGATGATGGAGATCTCCTCAGCCTCACAGGTTCTCTCTAAAATGGGTATACATTTGTCATAAAAAACTCATGATATTATAAATGGTGCAGCATAAAAGAAGCAGATACACTTGTAGATTCCATACTCCATTGTCTATATTTGATAGTTGAGAGTGATACAACAAAAAATAGAATGTAAACAAAAAAGTCAAATCAAGTAAAAATGGGGTGCGTGTAATAATAAATGTGGCGTGCAAAGAGAGGCAATTTGATGTTTGGGACGTACAAACCGTGATATGTTGTTCAGTTTTGAAATAAAACTTGCCTTATAGTCCTGTCAAGGCGATTAATACGTAAATGATCGTGTAAAGTGCATAAGGGTACAATTTCAGCTTTCATTCTTTTAAACGATCTCACTTATGATATCCGTATTTGTGTCTTTTTTAATTAACTATAAGTGTGCATGAACTTACGCCTACACGGCTCCACCAGGAAGTTGTGTTGGTAAAGCATTGCACTGGGATGCCAAGAAAAATGTTTGCGCATCAAACCACCATAATGCTTAGACCTAAGGGTGGACTCGGGCCGGTTCGGGTCCGGTTCGGGCCTGGGCCCGGCCGGGCCTCGGTTCATGAAAGGGGAGGCCCAGAACTGGCCCGGGTAACCCCCGGATCCGGTTCGGGCCGGGCCGGACCTCGGTTCAACTAAAAAAAATTTGGCTTTTCCTAATTAGCCCCCAACCCTCCCCCCTCACCCCCAAAACACCTCAAATGGCCCAAAATACCCAACCCAACCCAAAAACTTAAAAAAAAATTCAAAAAAAAAGAAAAAATAAATAAATTGGCCCGGAGCGGGCCCGAACCAGCCGGGCCGATTCACCTTTTCAGGGGCCCGAGCCTGGCCCGGCCCGGAACCCCAGCGGGTCGGGCCTACCCGAATCGGTCCCTGGCCGGGCCGGCGGTTCGGACCGGTTCAAACAGTGACCGGGCCAGGCCGCTTCCGGGACGGGCCGCCCCGGCCCGAGTCCACCCCTACTTAGACCACTTCTACCACAAAAATGCCCAACTAAATGGGCACATACCAAGTCATTGATAGAAGTGATACTGTGACAAGGACTTTGACATTATGGAGTATGGACATCTCAAGAGAGAAACGGTTGTGACTTGGTTCCTTTTGAGAGAATCGATTTCTGAATCAAGTGAAGAAGCATTCGAGCTTTGGCTCTATGGCAATCAATCAAAATAATAGTAAGGTGGAGTATGATTGAAATTTTTCATAATTTCCAATTGAAGTGAAGGCTCACTATCTTTTGGCTTGAGAATATGATGGAATAAAGCAAAATAATTCACTAAACTATATGTGTTACTTTGTTATGAAGTAGCAATTAGTCTATGCAATTTTCGAAGCAATTTTCATCATGAGTCATCAGGAAACAACCTCTCTATGCTTTACTCTCTATGTTTTAGTACATGTGTAAGGTTGCATACATCCCACCCCCTTACCCCACCTCCAATGGGAGCCCTTGCAGCACTAGGGTAATATTAGTGTTGTTGTTGGAGTATGATCAAAGCGCCATAGGCTCAACTCTATCCAAGTATAATCAAAATGAAAGAGAAACTATATATACGCATGAAAAGGTTGGAGGTCTTACACTCTTACTCTTCAATGCAAGTGTGAAGTGAAACCATAAAGCCAGTTTGAGGTGTATTATGTTACAAGACATCTATAAAAATCAGAAGGGATTCAAAATGCAAAAAGAAACCAAGCATCCATTTTTCTTAGTAATATCAATCTCAATGTTCAACATACTACAACTATTCCTCTATAACTTCTTTCAATCAGTAAATCTCGGATGTTCAATAACAAACCGAATTGTGGTCGGCCCTAACCTGCTCAAGCATCTTAACATTCAGAAGATGACATATCCATAGATGATTTTTTCTCCATTCGGGTGCAGTCACCAACTCAACATGTCCTCCAATGTTTCCACAGAGATAATCTTGTAACAGAAATTGCAGTTTAACTGCAGAACACATTTCTAACAACATTCCAATCTTTGATGTTTTTTACCAAAACAAACCCACGAGTATATTTTTAGTGACTCAAAAACATGACTTATATGCTCCATGTAGTGATTTCCATTATAAACAATTCCATTATAGCGATTTCCAGCTATTGTTGGATGGTAGCTTATCAAGAGTGATTTTTACCCTTCTATTCAACCTCTATGGATTCTCCTGTTCACTACCGACGAGGCTGTCTAATAGTTTCCAAACCTCCAAAACACAATGCACTTGCTCTAACTGTTGAAGTAACACTTACTAATTGATTTTCACTAAAACATGGAAGAGGGTCAAAATTTTACTAGCTTATGCTCCAAATAAGAGAGTTAAGTATAGTAGGCCCTCCTGGACTAGATTTATGTAGCGTTAGTCTATGCAATAGCAATCCTAATTGGCAGCCATCCTGATGGATGAGGTTTCATCCATTTCTTGATATTTATAACCACGTGTAAGATTTTAAGAACTTCACCTACAGTTAGTTCTTTAAAACACATCTCCTTTATAACGGTAGCTGCTTCATACCTACAAGAAAACACAATAATAATGTCATAAGTGCAATTCAATAAAAACACAATGACTTTTGTGAGAAGCAAATCATTAAAAGAGAAACACATTCATGTTCCAAAATCCACCAAAACCATTTTCAAAAAAGAAATAAACATATGTGATGTGAAACCCGGTGTTATACATCCAATTACATGCCTCACGATCATCTTATTAATTCTCCGTGATTATTTTCAAATAAGTTTCTCAATCCTACAAAATGTGCATCATCATCATTCTCAACAAGACCTTATCCCAACTGTTGGGGTTGATAGCACTAACTTTATAGTGCCATTTTATAAAATAAAACTAAGTAATATTTTAATACTACAAATTCTAGCAACCATAGTGGCAATGCTTTTATACCAGATGCCATTCCTATCACAGCCTTCAAAAGAAGAAATAATGAAATAAAAGTTCCAAAACTGTCATAATCATAGGTTATATCAACATGCATAGAAAATATGTTTCGTAATGGTGGAAACCCCAGGTGTCACGCCTAAAAAACATCCAAATTTGAAATGTGGATAATCAAACTATCACAGTGCTCGAGTATCCCTTATACCTGCTTTGGGTAGCGCTCAGAGCAGATTTTCCAGTTGAAGATGACATGAATTCATGAACTTTATCCCATATTTCTGTTGAATAATCCTCTGGATTTCCATCAAGGGGATTGACACACTTCCACAATTTACCATTCTTGCGGACATAGAGTTCTAAAGATCCTAAGTTTTGCATTACTACAATTTGATTTTTAAGTGCAATCTCAAGAGCCTTCTTAACATCAATGTTGCGATAATCTGGACCTGCAGCATGAATACAATCAGTTATGTTCATTTCCGTTGGCATAAGCTTCTCCCTTTTTAGAGTGCCCAACGTATGTATCATAACATCCCCAAGGTTCTGCACATTGTTGCAAGGGTTTGTGGAAGAAGACAAATGCGGAGTATCTTTCCCAGAGAATGGGTGACTGTAAGAATCTCTATCACTGTATATTGATGATTGCTTATGCAGGCTACTAATTGCTTTCTGAGACTCGTTTAAGTTTTTAAGGTCAGAAGATATAATACTTGGAACTGGTTTAACCTCTTCTACTCCTCTCCTTGGTTCAAAGAGAGGAATGGTACGAATCTTTTGTGCAGGGCGGGCGTGTGGAAGGGGTGGAAATGGATTACCTTTTGGAGGTGCTGGTGGCACGTTTGGCGTTATTGGCATTGTTGGAGAACTTTGGTATTGTTTTGGTGTATTAAGCACATTGATTGAAGAAGACACAGGGTTACTGATATTTGGAGCAGGCTGAACTCCACTCGAAGGAATAATTCCTGAATTAGGAGCAGCAGAAGATAAATCTTGAGAATCATTGAAACTTTTAGGGTACCATTGATATTGTACTGTTGCATTTGAAGTTCTTGGCATACTACTAGGTAGATAAGTATTTCTTCGGATTTGTTTGCCCATAGAATTAACATCTGAACCCTTTCCCATGTTGATGAACTTCTGATTCGAGTGGTGAGGACTTTCACGGAATGTATTCGAAGATTGATTTAAATGGGTTGAAATGCCAACTTGCACCGCTAATTGCTTTAATTCAGTATTAGTAAGAGGTGGAGCTCCAGATATAAGACTTGTCCATAGCCATACACTTTTTGCTGCAGCAACAAGAGCTGGCGAGGCTTTTTGAGGTTGTGCTAGAAGAATATTATATCTACGCATTCGCAACTGGTGGAGAGCATTTGAAAAATCCCGGTCGCCAGATATTAACAGATAATTTGCAGGAGGGGGATTGTCCACTGCCCAGAATAGCATATCCACAAGAATCTTCTTGTCGCTAGCATCTTTAGCACCTAATTTGTCCAAAATAGTTTCTTTTAACCAACTTCTAATGCATGGAACACCATAAACTGCACATTATATGATCAAATGATGATGTCTTCAAATAAAAAATACTTCGTAGCAATTAGACCCCTATTTACATTAATTTGCTTATTATTAGCAGAGTGACTTACTTTCTTGGCAAAAAAAATGATATTACAAATGCCTTTGCTTTCAGAAAAGTCAGCAGAAACAGCAAAAGTTCAGCTAAATAACCCTTAGGCCTTGTTTGGTTCAATGGAGGGGAGGGAAGAGGAGAGTCACGGAGGGAAGGGAAGGGAAGGGAAGGGAAGGGGAAGGAAGGATTTTGATAAAAATTTATGTTTGGTTGGAGGAAATAGAAGGAAAGGTTTAATGAAAATATTTTCCCAATTTACCTTTATTTGAAAGCTTAGTTAAAAAAATAGATATATCTCTAACTATGGTGAATATTACTCCTATAGTCATTAGTCATAATATCTTTTTTTAGATTTTTTGATTTTTTACTTTTTTGCTTTTAAATTTTTTTTTTTATTTTTTTTTAATTTATTTATCTTGTACTTTTTAAATTTGTAATTTTTTTAGATTTTAAATTTTATATTTTTAAATTTTTTAGTTTTTAATTTTTTAATCTTTTACTCCCTCCGTCCAAAATTCTTCCAACTTTGAGTTGGATCGCATATTTAGGTAGTGAAATAAAGTAGAAATGTATGGTTGTAATTGTGTAAGAAAAAGGTGAAATGAATGTGGGCCACACAAATAATCAAAAAGGTGAAGTTGGAAGAATTTTCTGGGACATCCCAAAAAGGAAAGTTGGAAGAATTTTCTGGGACAGAGGGAGTAATTTTTAAAATTTTAAGTTTTGTAATATTTCAAAACTTTTTATTTTTACCTTTTTTATATTATAACGTTTTGTCCATTTACGTAGGAAATGGATAGTTTGTGGTTGTCAACAGGTTTCCTCCTAAATACCCCGATTTGGAGGGTTTAGAATGGGAGGAAGTGGAGGATTTGGAAACCTTCCACTTTCCTCCCCTTCCCCCTATTTCCTTCACCCAAACACACACAAATCTCTCACTTCCCTCCCCTCCCCTCCGAAACCCTCCAACCAAACTAGGCCTTAAGCACTTAATAGGTAATTACAAGAAATACTCAGTGAGTCATCATACTTAATAAGTGTAAACACTTAACAATTCCTCAACAGCCTTGAAGAAACTCACAAGAACTATGCTGGTAAAGATAGACAGACACACTAGAGCTCACCAAACTGATAAAATTTCAGACCAACAAGTAAAAAACTTCCAAGATTATTCAGAACTTTCTAAAGCATAAAACAGGTGGATCTAGAGATTGCTAATCTCACTTAGAAGAGATCACTCCAAGCAACTGTTTATCAGAGGAGCTTGAAAGATGCCTTTAGAAAAATAACTTAGAAAAAAAGTGTTGGCTCACCGCTCATGCAATGTCATATCAATGAAAGAAGAAACATCCATTATAGAGATTATATCAAAAGATAGAGTAGAAAAGCAAGGAAAAAGCGAAACGGATGAAATATGAATTCCACTAGATTTCTACATCTGGAATCCGGCAATAGTAGCAATGTTCCGATTTTCACTCGGACACTCAATGGAAGTCGTGAAGTGCCTAATACATATCGTCCGCACAGCTAACAAGCTAACTTCACCTGTATAGAAGGTGTACTCAACAACAAAGATATAATGTTGGTGATTAAACCTACCACACAAATTGATCGCAACAAATAGCTGAAATATCTAAACCTATCTTGTCCGCACAATGCTACAAATTCATAATATATATTATCCGAGTAGAGCGACGATCCGCTCAAAAGCCACAACTAACAACCGTATGTAACGCATTGACATTCGCAATTTCGCATGACGCATCTTCAGTCATATAGGGTGCGAGTTCATGTAAGCAGTGCATATGTACCTGCTGGAACATGGTTGAGGGAGATGCCGGTGCTATTCAGGGCATGTTGAAGTGATGGAGAGAGCTTGGTAGTGTCACCGTAGGCGGAAATGGAAACAGGGCCGCAGTAGTTCATCGCCACCAGAGCCGAACTAATGTTCTGCGCGATAACGTGCGGGTCGAAGCTCCTGGGGACTTGGCAGTTCTCTATGTCCCACCACACCGATATCTTCTCAGTGGAGTACAGCGGCTCGGCTGACTCCGACGGCGGAGATCCGCCTCCAGATGCCACGCTCATCTAATCAGTTGCCGGTGATGAATCAGGGGTGATCGAGTGCGCTAGAAGCAGCAGATCGATTGGGCTCGAAACTCAAATGTCGGCCAAGCATAGCAGCGCGGTAAATAGGGGAGTGGAAATGAGGAGAAGAATTTAACCGCAGGAAAGGAAAAGGTATCGGCGCGCGAAGAAATGTGTCGTGGGGAGTGGGTCCGTGTGTGCGGTTGGCGTCTTACCGCATTCTTCGGCGTTGGCGCCCCATATCTCAAAGCTGTCATCACTCGTCCCCCGTTTGTCGTAAAGTGGGTCTTACTATTTTTTCAGTCTCTACTCTATTTGTGTTTAATGATATCTATAAATAATAGGGAGTACATCTATAAACAGGGTAATAAATATCTATAGATAATACATTTAAAGGTTGCAATTAGGGAAACTATTGTCACATGTTAACTCCATAGTTATCGTTTTAAATTTAATTTCCAAATTAAAGGAAAGTAATCCTACGTACGTATTTCATATAGGAATTACTCTAATGTTAACCTATTATTTAGGGTCCTAACAAAATAAAATCCCAAGTTTTTTTAAAGTGTTATAACTTTTTCCTGTGTATTCTGATTGTTATAAAATATTTATCAAAATTCATAACTTTTTATTATCTTTCAAATGACACCCACATCAAATACACAAAAATAAAAAATAATTTAACACTTTAAAAAACATTTGTTTTATTTAAAATTATATAACTTTTTTATTTGTAATCTAATTGTTACAAAAAATATATCTAAAATCATAACTTTTTATTATCTTTCATATGATACCAATATTGATTGTATAAATTTTAAAAACATTTGTTTTTTAAAGTGCTGTAATTTTTTATTTGTACTCCAATGGTTGCAAAAAATATATCAAAATTTATAACTTTTTAGTATCTTTTGAGTGCTATTAATGCTGCTTATACAAAAATTAAAAAATTAGTTCTATTAATTTGTGCAGTTAAGGATCGTTTTTTTTACTATATAAAGATGAGGGTATATATATTACATGTGCAAGTTCGGGGTACTTAACTAACACCCCTTCAAAGGTTGGGATATTCAATTAATAGTGTGTACGAAAAAAGTTATGTTGGCACCATCATCATATAATTTTTCGAAAATGTAATTTTATAATGGTAAGCACAGAATGTAAGATTTACAAAGTATTTATCTATAAATAATACATTTGGAGGTTACAATTAGGGAAAATATTGCCACATCTCAACTCCATATTATAGCAAAGTAATCCTACGTACGCCGTATTTCATATAGGAATTAGGATATTTTCTTTTGGAATGTTTTCAGTCCCAGACCAGATCAGACCAGACCAGACCAGACTTCCATAGTTATAAAATACACAAAGACCAAACATTTACCAGACCAGACAAGGCCAGACCAGCAAATTTATGTCCAAAAGAAAACATCCTTACTCTAATGTTAACATATATTTTGGGGTCCTAAAAGTGTTATAACTTTTTCATTTGTGTTCTGATTGTTATAAAATATATATCAAAATTCATAACTTTTTATTATCTTTCAAATGACATCCATATTAAATACACAAAAATAAAAAATAATTTAACACTTTAAAAGACATTTGTTTTATTTAAAATTATATAATATTTTTATTTGTAATCTAATTGTTACAAAAAATATATCTAAAATCATAACTTTTTATTATCTTTCACATGATACCATAAAATTGAGATCATTTTTCATTTCTAAATATGGGGCATCTTTATTTTTTATTTTTTATTGTAAAGTTTTACATGTTTATGTTTCGGTTACTATCTAGCACTTAGCTTGACGTGAGAATCTTTTTATAGGTTTAATCATTTGCAACTCTCTACGTTCAATTATACATATTTTAAATCAATCTAATGAAAAATAAATCGACTGCTACTAATCGCGTTATGCAACTGTTATCGCCGCCATTACCTTCATTGAAATAAAGAAATATATCAAAATTATGTATTCTAATTAATTCTTCTCTTAAAGAAGGAGATAGAAGGACTAATTTGCTCAATTCTAAATCCTAGAAGGAATAATATTTTTAAAAAAATGACCACACCATTATTAAATAAATAAATTACAAAAATGAGTGGTTATTAGTTTTGAAAATACGGTGAGCTACATATGAAATCTAATGGCTAAAAATAGGCATTGAGCAATTTTTTTTTGTTTATATAAAGATGTTTGAAAAGACGAAATTCAATTGGATGCAATAGAAGCTATTAAAAGATGTGCTTCTTTTTCAAAAAAAAAAAGATGTGCTTTTTTAATTGGATAATATATACTGACAACATGTTTAGATATTTAGTTAAAAATAAGACATACTCAATAAATAAGATTTTTTTTACTCCAGGGGCATGTGGGGGAGGGTGCTGGGGGCCTGAGTAATTAAGACTGAAACTCACTCTATTGAATTTCGAACCCGAGACCTCTCATAAGGGAGAGTGAGTCGGCGACCAGCTGGGCTGGATCGCTTCTTCAATCAATAAATAAAAATATACATTATTAACTAATGTTATTATTGACTAAATAAGTGACTTTACGTTAATTCTAATAAGGCGTATATGACAATGCACGCGTACACACACATGTTAAAACTAAAATTAACCATTTTTTCCCGTGCACGGCACGGGTAAAAATACTAGTTATAGACAAAGTAGGAGATAAGATAAAAAAATAAGAAAGAAATAGCATGGCAATGGGTCAGGGCACGGCGGGTACTGCAAGACCCGGACCCGCCCCGTGACTTGGCGGGGCGAGTCTACCCCGCCCTGTGACCTGCACGGGTCCAAACTTGTTGACCCATGACCCGCTCCATGCGGGGCGTGGCGGGGCGGGTCCGCCCCACCCCGCCGTAACCTAATTAGCTAGTATGTATTTTTATTTGTAGGGGTTGTTACCAATTGAATCTACATAAAGCTTATCTCTAAATAATAACTAAAAATTAATATATTAAATCAAATTCATGATACGCTAAAAATTTCAAAAGTTAAGGAAAAATTACTCAGACTTGAATAGTTAATCTATTTAATTATATTAATAATTGAATATATGTATTAAAATGCTATATATAAAGAAGCCATTGATAATCCGTTGTTGATCTCATTCTAATATATATTAATATGTTATAACATCAAAGAATTTATGATTTATTGTATATGCATATGTATGTTGAAGTATATTTGTATTATAACTTAAGTAAAAGTACGTATACTTATATATTGAGCAGGTCGGGTCAGGGTGGGTCGGGGCAGCACGGGTCAATACTAATACCCGGACCCGCCCCATTGTATAGGCAGGGTGAGGCGGACGCACCCCATTTGTAAGACGGGGCGGGGCGGACCCGCCCTAAATATCTCGGGTAAGGGCAGGTCAGGGCGGGTCGGGTTTTTTTGACATCCCGAGAAAAAAATGATAAGAAGTAAGGATAATTGAGTATTTTTAAAAGATCTTTTAATACATCCAAAAATGGAAAGTGTGTGGAACTTTAGCATACGGAGGAAGTATAATTTAAAAAGTTTTAAGAACTTTAGTTGTATGTTTGATATGTCAATTTTTAAGAGTTTTTGTAAAACTAAAAGATTGTTTTTTATATGCCAATTTTTAACAGTTTTTATAGAAATGAAAGATCTTTTTTAATATGATTCAGTGAGTAGCATCTCAGATAAGTTTGTAGCTTCTAGCATTAATTAATCTCAGTAGCTTGAATGTCAAATAGGGGTGGGTCGGAGAAACCGAAAACCGAATCGAAAAAACCCGAACCGCAACCAAAACAACCAACCGCAAGAAAATCGAAACCGAACTCAAAAACTCGAACCATAGTTGTTTGGTTTTGGTTTTGGTTTTCGCATCTCTAAACTGAACCGAACCGAAGTAACTGAACTTTTTAACACTGGTTATTTTATTTATTAATCATTAAGTATAATATTTTGTTTAGTTATTAATTCTTAATACTAGAAATTAAAATTAATGTTTGATACTAGATTTATTATGATTTGCTAGATATTGACATTTAATATTTATGGTTTAATTAAGTGAAACACTTGTACATACACTTAAGTCTATTGTTATCATACTAATATGTTGATATTTTAAATTGTAATTTACATTTTGTTTGGTGTTGTGTGACATGCTTCATCCACCTCGGGGCCGGAAGTGGTTATAGTTGATTCTCTAGCCGTGCATTCAGTCACAAACTCGATCAAGGTTTTTCCTTTGATGGATGATCTAGGCTTGATCTCGATTTGGTACTGGCTCAGAAAAATCGCCCAATTCACCATCCTTAAGGATCTCATTGGGCTTCGCATGAGGGCGTCGAGGGGCTGTTGTGTGAGGATGTGGATGAGATGCACCTGAAAGTAGTGCACAAGCTTCTTCACCATCCAGACGATGGCCAGGACTGTTTTCTCAATGGGGGGTACGTGAGCTCTGCCTCCCTTAGCATCTTGCTGACGTAGAATATTGCATTTTGTACTCCTTCGTCCTCGCGGATGAGCACTGAGTTGATGGTCGAGGTGCTCACCCCAAGGTAAAGGAAAAGCGTCTCGCCGGGCTTGGGCTTAGAGAGTACGGGAGGGGAGGTATTGCTTCAGCTCCTCAAAGGCATGCTGGCACTCCATCATCCATAGAAAATTTGCCGTCTTGCGCATTATCTGGGAAAAGAGGAGGGATTTCTCTGCTGATCTTGAGAGGAAACAGTTCAGGGTTGCCAGGCGGTCTATTAGCCATTGTACCTCCTTAATGTTCAATGGTGGTTCAATGTTGATGATGGTTTGGATTTTCTTCGAGTTTACTTCGATGCCCCTTCGACCGACCATGTAGCCCAAAAATTTTCCTCCTTGGAAGCCGAAGGTACATTTCTTGGGGTTGAGGCGGAGATTGAACTTCTTCATAATTTCAAAGATCTCCCGGAGGTCATCGGCATGGGTGGATGACTATCTGCACTTGACAATCATGTCTCGATGTATGCCTCCATCGTCCGACCTAGGACATCTCTGAATAGCTAGGCCACCGGCCCACCATCCTAATGTAGGTGGCGCCGTAGTTTTTGAGTCCAAAGGCCATGACGAGGTAGCAAAAATTTACCTCCGGGGTCATGAAAGATGTTTTCTCTGTATCATCTTCGTGCAAGAATATCTGATGGTACCCTCTGAACGCGTAGAGGAGGGACATCAACTCGCACCTCGCCGTCTCATCCACCAATTGATCAATGTTAGGGATAGGGAAGGGTCCATTATGCACTCCTTGTCCAGAACAGTATAATCGACACACATCCTGAATGTTGGCGGCTTCTGGGCGAGGATGGTGTTCGCCAACCATGTGGGGTACTTCACTTCCTTGGTGTGACTAATAGAGAGGAGCACGTTCACCTCCACCTTCATAAAATCACACCTTTCGGTCGATAGGTAGCGCCGCATTTGTTTGACAAAGGTGGAGGCAGGGTCGACTAATAGCCGATAGGTAATCACCTTCCGGTTGATGCGTGGCATATCTCCGGTCCCCATGCAAAGATGATTGCGTATGACCGTAAGATGAAGAGGATGTCATTTCGTTGGTCCTGGGGGAGCTGTTTCCCGATCTTCAAGACTCGCTATGGCCGGGAGATGACCAAAGGAACTTCCTCGACGTCTATTATCGGCTCGGCACGTGGTCTCTCCTCGTTCTTGGTGACAGCCATGGTGATGGTGTCGATCCGTTGCTCTGATTTGGTGCCCATCTTTGTCAATTTAAGGTAGCAAGCTCTTGCAATCCTCTGATTTCCTCTAGCGTAGCCGACGCCATCATTGGTTGGGAACTTCAGACAGAGGTGCTTCATGGAGATGATGGCTTCAAGATCCTATAGTGCAGGCCGACCCCAGATTAGGTTGCGGGCACACTCAAGGTTGACAACCACGAACTCCATGTCAATCTTCGTGTGATGGGAGTCATCGCCAACCTCAACATGGAGGATTATTGTGCCTTCGACGTCGATACAGTCCCTGGTGAAAGTGGATAACGGCATCCGGATCGGCTTGAGAGATGCTCGGTTCAGCTTCAGCTGTTTGAATGTGTCAAGGTACATGATGTTGACGGAGGTGCTTGTGTCGATGTAAGTGCGGTGGATGGTGGCATCGACAATTTCACACCTGATAACGAGAGCGCCCATGTGAGTGTAATGGCTTCGATCTTATGTCTCTTCTCATGTGGGGGATGTGGGATACTTCACCGATGTACATGGATTGGGCCCATTTCTTTCTTTGGGTGGCGAAGTCCCCCTCGTTGCTCCCAGCAATGAGGTGGATATGGTGCTTCTTCGGCTGGGGTTCCTTGTATTCCTCCTCATCGCTTAGGTTGCCAATCTCCCGCTTTTTTACGAGGTTTCTCCTCCCTGATCGCCGGTGTTCTGTGACACCGCACCCGGATGTACTTGAATTTGAAATGTGACATGTATTCGAATTTCCTAGCGAATAAAATTCGTGTAATTAATGGGCATATTTAATTAATGTGCGATTAATCGAATTATTTATCGGGCCCATTAAATGTGAATGGGCTACCAAATATTTAGTTGGGCTATCATAAAAATCATAGGGGTCCAATAAAACGCCAACCGAAGTTGATAAAAATATTTGGACAACCCGGGTGCTATTTTGACCCGACCGGCCCGAAATAGCAGGAATAATTGGGAGGGACTTCCTATACCCCATTTGGGGTTTTTCCCACAAGCTTTGTGGACTCAAAATGATGACTTGAGACAAGTAAACATGGGGAGGGGCGGACTTATGAGGAGAGGGGATGGCTCAAGACAAAACCACACCCCCATGTCCTATCATTTGCCTCATTTGTGGCCTTTGAGAAAGAAGGAAACATCCCCCCTATCCTCTACATTATTTGGACGACCAAGCAAGGAGGAAAGCTCTAGGAGAGGTTCTTCACAAAGTCTCTAACTTGAGGAAGGCAATAGGAGAGGAGATTCAACACAAAGGACTTGGTTCTTGAGGTAAGAACACAAGTATTATCTTTTAACTAGTTTTTAGTGTATGATTTTTAAGAAATCATATGGTGGATTAAACATGATGTTCTACACGTTTAAAAGTGTAAAATATTGTTATAAAGTGGTGGTATTTAACTTAGAAGAGTCGTGGAATCGATAGGAGTTGAAACCACCGGAAACCGCCAAGAAGGAGGAGCTGTTCGTGGTAGCAGACTACGAACGTCGCCCGGCTTTCACGAAAGCCGCCCGGCTTTCACCTTCTGTCCAGACTTTTCACTCTTGATCGGTTTAGAACGGGGATCGATCGAAGGGCTTATCAAAGGCAACTAATCCAGCACTTCATAAGGTGAGGATGGCTGACTATGTTGTTTATAATCTTTGGGTTAATTTCGTAAGATTACCTAAAGTAGTTAAATGTTATTTTCATGGATTATTAATGATTAATAATGCCTAAATGAAAATATTGTTGTCAAATGAATAAAGGAGCATAATATACAAATTTAAGGATAAATTGTGTATGATTATGTAATGTGAGCATATTGGCTTGATGAAGGGATTAACTATGAATATTATGTTGAAATATAATTTTAACTTCATATAAGGGTATATGAGTGATTAAAGATTATATTTTGTATATTGATATGAACTATATTTTCAATGGAAAATTAGTTTGAGAATTGTCTATATGACTATGAACTGAAACGAGATTTTGTTGGAATTTATCCGACTAGTATAATGATACTAGTCGGGGTTTTGGAATGAAATATGTTAGAATTGATCCAAGGTTTGGATTGTGAATTGTTGAACCTTAAGTAGTCTTAAGAGATACTAAGGTGGATAAGTGATGCTAGGGGTAGGCCTTAAGGGATACCCAAGATAAAGTGAATAATAAATTGATCCTAGGAATAGGATTGGCCTACGGGTGTATTCGGTAGTCTTTAAGGATTAGCCGATAGAGTATTGGAAATTAGTAAGGACCATGGCCCTTCCCGACTCTAGAGAGCGGGGTTGGATAGCATGGACTTACATCGTGATCACGGGTTAGGGTGGAATCCGAACCGGAGACCTTACGAGGCTCCCGACAGCGGTAACACATAAGATAGGACCCCGAATGGACCTTACCTTCCTACGGGACGATGGGTATGAGTTCAGGGGCGGGATGTTGGACTCCGGCCCGAGAGCCCGGTGAGGCCTCGGAGAGCGGTGACAAGTCTCGTAAAGGATGATAAGACCTACGGGCGGTGTCGTGCTAACGACGGGTATAATGAAATATATGAAATGGGCCGTGTGCCGACAAATAAATAAATTTACTTATTATAGAGATAATAAGTGGGAAATATAAATTATTATTTATATTATGATATCACCCTATTTTGAGGGTCTTGGAAATTAAAACGTTGATTATACTTAGTATAGTTGTCATTGTACTTGTCAAATGCTTCCAAGTACTGACCTCCCCTTCACGGGGGAGGCCACCTCACAGTTTCAGGTAGGGAGTAAAGCCTGCTACCATCGCCCGTTGCTTCGGGGAGCTCAGGGAGGGAAGACGTGGTTCGTGCTTCCTCCGTTCTATTTTTAAAACATTAAATTAATGCTCATGGATACTATTTTGATTAATTATTTGGGGCTTGTACGCCCATGTTGCCGAAGTGTGGCGTAAATACTTGTATTAAACGTTTCCGCTGATTTAAATGATTATTTTACATTATGTTTGTTTATGGATGTACTATTGTGAATGATATTCAAGACGCCTAGTATAGTATGGATGAGTTGGACTGCGGTTGACTATTCGTACTGTACGGCGGGTTGTTGACGTGTCCGGTAGGTCCGGGGCGTGACAATTAAGTTGGTATCAGAGCCTTAGTCCGTAAACTTCATAATGAAGCTTCAAAATTCCTTTTGAGAATGATTTTGCAAACCATGAGCATAAAGTTTTGTACTTATAGAACTTTTGGTACTTGAGTTGCAAGGTCTCTAATTGTTAAGATGGTACCCTTAACAATTGGTATGACGGTGATTTGAGCCAAAAGATGTCTTTAAGTACCTATCCGTCACTTGACATTTGATACGAGTCTAATGGCTCAATCTAAACTTCTTTCAGAAATGGAGCCAATCGGAAGAATCACTAGGAGGAACCCGACGGGCCGAGTGCCGGGTGGATCCGAACGCGGCAGCCGGGGGTCCACTAGGGTGTCAAGGGGAAGGGGCCGTGGAGGCCAACAACAAACCGTGAGCGATGGCCACGTCGACACGGAGAGTGAGACTTATTGGTCCTACGAGGACTCAACCTATAGGCCGGGAACCGAGCCGGTGGAGACCCCTTATGAAGGGGATGATGATGATGTTAGTGACGAGGAGCAAGATGGCTCCTTGGCAAGAATTGAGGCGCTGCTCCAACAATACCACCGAGAGCGCGAGGAGAGGAGGGAACGCCGAAGGCGCCGGGCGGGGCAACCTTCGGGTATGGCTTCGAGAGGAGGAAGCCACAATGCATCTAGAGTCCATGTGGAATCACATGGAGGCCGAAATGATGGAGGTCCAACCATAAGGATCTCCAAGTTTATCAAGGAAGCAAGAGACTTGGGGTGCAAACCCTTTGACGGGACCAGAGACATTTCGGTTGCCGCCCAATGGATCAAGAGGTTGAATGAAGCAGCCCTTGACATGCAAATCACGCCCAACCTTAAACTGAGAATCGCGGTAAGGTTGCTTGAAGGGATGGCGTCCAAATGGTGGGATGGGACCAAGACCAAGTATGGGGAGGATGTCGTTTGGGAGGACTTCCAACGGGAGTTCTTTGCCCAATATTATTCTGATTTCGAGGTGAACAAGAAGGTTAGGGAATACACCCTCCTAACCCAAGGGGGAAACATGACAGTGAAGGAACTTGAGTACAAGTTCCGGGATCTCGCCGACTACATACCGGAGTATGCTTGTGACGAGAACCGAATGGTGAACCACTTTTGGGACGCTCTTGACTTGGAGATACGTGATAGGGCAACACAATTGCCTAACATGACCTTCGCCCAAGTGGTAGACCAAGCCTTGAAGGGCGAGAAACAGTGGGAGGAGAGGAAGAAAAGAGACGCCGAGGAGGCGAAGAAAAGAAAATGGGAGAACCATGGCCCCCAAGGTTCTAACAAGAAGGGGAACCACGGGGGAGGTGGCTCATTCAAGGCCCCTGCACCACCATCGAGGGCGAATCAAGGCCCAAGCGGGCAAGCCTCGAGGTCTCAAAACTCGGGAGTACCAAGGTGCAGCAACTGCAAGAAGCTTCACCACGGCAAGTGTCGTGATCCCCCGAGATGCTACCAATGCGGGGAGGTCGGGCACATGAAGGTGAGTTGCCCACAGCTTGGGCGAGGTACAGGTTCCGGACCGAGTAGTGGGACCATGGTGAGCAGGAACCGAACGGGAGCACCGAGTGCAAGTATGGGGCACGGTGGAGCTAGCACAAGTAATGCACCGTCCGTGAATCAAGGGAGGACCCAAGCGAGGGTCTATGCGATTACGGAAGCCGATGCACGTGCTAACCCGGACTCCGTCGCGGGTAAATTCTTGAACTTTTGATGTTATTTCCTTGTAAACAATATGAATGTTGGAATGTATAAGTTATATGGCCAACCCAGCCTGGTTAAAGTTCAAAGAAGTGGACAGATATCTGCCTGGGGCGAAAGCCGCCCAGCTTTGACGAATGTCGCCCGACGTTTGTCTATGATTTATTACATAAATCCTACAGCGACCATAAGCCGCCCGACGTTGACGAAAGCCGCCCGGCTTTCGTAAAGGATTTTTGTTAAAATCATTCGGCGGAGGAAAACCGGCCGAGTTTCGTAAAAACCGGCCGGCTTGTGTTCAGGAATTCCGGTATGGGGCGCTGCTAACGAAAACCGGCCGGCATTCGTAAGAACCGGCCGGCTTTTATAATTAAAAAGTTGGAATTCCTTCGGCGACCGAAAACCGGCCGGCTTTGGCAAAAACCGGCCGGCTTACGTAACCAGCCATTCCGGGCTGAAGGCCAAAGTACGAAAACCGGCCGGCTTTCATGAAAAGCGGCCGGCTTTCCCTTATTGGTGCTCGATGTTGATTTCAAGGGGGAAAACCGGGATGGAATCGGGATGGGGCGTTAGCTGACGATCATCCAAACCATAGCCGGGGTACTCTATAATCTAAGAAATGAGTCTAATAAGTGGGGAGTGTGTCTTACATTGCTTATGAATGTAGGAACACTAAAGATTAACGGGAGAGACGCAAGAATTCTCATTGACACCGGGGCGCAACGATCATTCGTGAGTGAGGCGTTTGCCGGGGGATTCAAAGAACCACTTGTACCGATGGCTCAAGCCCTATTGGTATCCACACCTCTAGGGGAAGACATCGAGAGAGATAGCCACTATCCATCGTGTGAGGTGGAAGTGGAGGGCCAAAACTTGACGTGCGATTTCGTACCGCTGAGTATGATTGAATTCGATGCAATCCTGGGGATGGATTGGCTTGAGAAACATCATGCTAGGGTCGATTGCTACACAAAGATACTTGAACTCGAAGGCGATGAAGGGGTAACCTTACGCTTCGAGGGGGATCGGGCCAAATCCAATAGTTGTATCATATCTGCCGTAAGAGCTAGGAGTATGATGAGAAAGGGTTACCACGCATATCTAGCATACGTGGTAGACAAAACAAAGGAAGAGACGAGCATTGATGATGTGAGGGTGGTATGCAAGTATCCGGATGTCTTTCCAAAGGACTTACCGGGACTTCCACCCGATAGGGAGATTGAATTTGTGATCGAGGTCGAGCCCGGCACCAAACCAATCTCCATACCGCCATACCGAATGGCACCCGCAGAACTTAACGAGTTGAAAACCCAATTGCAAGAGCTTTTGGATAACGGTTTCATTAGACCAAGCCACTCCCCGTGGGGAGCACCGGTTCTTTTCGTGAAAAAGAAAGATGGGACACTTCGAATGTGCATTGACTATCGTCAACTGAACAAGGTCACAATCAAGAATAGGTATCCTTTGCCTAGGATTGATGACTTGTTTGACCAATTGCGAGGAGCAACTGTGTTCTCGAAGATTGACTTGAGGTCGGGGTACCATCAATTGAAGATCAAAGAGGATGACATACCGAAGAGTGCCTTCCGCACTAGGTATGGACATTTTGAGTTCCTTGTTATGTCGTTTGGGTTAACAAACGCCCCGGCGGCATTCATGGACTTGATGAACCGAGTATTTCACAAATACTTGGACCGATTCGTGATCGTGTTCATAGATGACATCTTGATCTACTCAAAGAGTGAGGAAGAACATGAGGAGCACTTGATACTCGTTCTTGAGACACTACGGGAGAAGCAACTCTATGCCAAATTTTCCAAATGTGAATTTTGGCTTAGGGAGATTGGCTTTCTCGGGCATGTGGTATCGGGATCGGGAATTGCGGTTGATAACAAGAAAATAGAAGCCATTACCGAATGGGAGAGGCCAAAGAACGTCAAAGAAATTCGTAGTTTTCTTGGGTTGGCAGGCTACTACAGAAAGTTCGTGGAGAAGTTCTCCGTTTTGGCATCACCATTGACGAAGCTCACTCGTAAAGGAGCTAAGTTTGTATGGGATGACAAATGTGAGAAAGGTTTCATTGAACTAAAGAGGAGATTGACCGAGGCACCGGTACTCGCATTACCCAAGCAGGGTATGGGGTACGATGTCTATAGTGATGCCAGCATCCAAGGGTTTGGATGTGTGTTGATGCAAATGTGTGTTGAAAACCCAATTGCAAGAGCTTTTGGATAACGGTTTCATTAGACCAAGCCACTCCCCGTGGGGAGCACCGGTTCTTTTCGTGAAAAAGAAAGATGGGACACTTCGAATGTGCATTGACTATCGTCAACTGAACAAGGTCACAATCAAGAATAGGTATCCGTTGCCTAGGATTGATGACTTGTTTGATCAACTACGAGGAGCAACCGTGTTTTCGAAGATTGACTTAAGGTCGGGGTACCATCAATTGAAGATTAAGGAAGATGACATACCAAAGAGTGCTTTCCGCACAAGGTATGGGCATTTTGAGTTCCTTGTTATGTCGTTTGGGTTAACAAACGCCCCGGCGGCATTCATGGACTTGATGAACCGAGTATTCCATAAATACTTGGATCGATTCGTGATTGTGTTCATAGATGACATCTTGATTTACTCAAAGAGTGAAGAAGAGCATGAGGAGCACTTGATACTTGTTCTTGAAACACTACGGGAGAAGCAACTCTATGCCAAATTTTCTAAATGTGAATTTTGGCTAAAGGAGATTGGCTTCCTCGGGCACGTGGTTTCGGGATCGGGGATTGCTGTTGATAACAAGAAGATAGAGGCCATTACTGAATGGGAGAGGCCAAAGAACGTCAAGGAAATTCGTAGTTTCCTTGGATTGGCAGGCTACTATAGAAAGTTCGTGGAGAAGTTCTCTGTTTTGGCATCGCCATTGACGAAGCTCACTCGTAAAGGAGCTAAGTTTGTATGGGATGACAAATGTGAGAAAGGGTTCATGGAACTAAAGAAGAGATTGACTGAGGCACCGGTACTTGCATTACCCAAACAAGGTGTGGGGTACGATGTCTATAGCGATGCGAGCATCCAAGGGCTCAGATGTGTACTGATGCAGAATGGGAGGGTAATCGCCTATGCTTCACGACAATTGAAGAAGCATGAGGTGAATTATCCTACTCATGATTTGGAGCTCGGGGCAGTGGTATTTGCACTGAAGATATGGAGACATTATCTCTACGGGGAGACATGTCATATATACACTGATCACAAGAGCTTGAAGTACGTGTTTACTCAGAAAGAGCTAAACATGAGACAGAGACGGTGGATGGAGCTGATAAAAGACTACCATCTAGTGATAGAGTATCACCCAGGCAAGGCAAATGTGGTGGCAGATGCTTTGAGCCGGAAGAGCTCGTCTGGGGCATTGATAACTAATTTGAGGGCATTAAGAGCCCAACTGGAGGTAACCAGCGATGGTGCCTTATTGGCACGATTTGAGGTGAGACCCACTTTACTTGATGAGATCAAGAAGGGTCAGGAAGCCGACGAAGAACTTATGAAGGTCCGGGAACGCATGCAAGCGGGGCCGGTGGAGGATTTCAGGGAAAGAGATGATGGTCTCTTGTTATTTCGTGACCGAGTGTGTGTACCGTCAGATGATGAGCTCCGAAAGTCCATCTTAGAGGAGGCTCATTCATCGGCTTATGCCATGCACCCGGGGGGCACGAAAATGTACCGTGATTTGAAGGAAAGTTACTGGTGGTCTGGAATGAAGAGGGAAATAGCCGAGTACATCAGTCGGTGCCTTACTTGTCAACAAGTTAAGGCAGAACATCAGCACCCAGCAGGCTTATTGCAACCACTCTCCATCCCTGAATGGAAGTGGGAGCACGTGACTATGGATTTCGTGGTAGGCTTACCACGGACTATCAGGAACTATGACGCGGTTTGGGTCGTTGTGGATAGGCTCACAAAGAGTGCACACTTCTTGCCTATCAACACTACCTACCCACTTGAGAGGTTAGCCAAATTGTATACGGATGAGATCGTGAGGCTGCATGGGGTCCCGGTGACCATTGTATCTGATAGAGACCCACGATTCACATCACGTTTTTGGCCGAAATTCCAGGAGTCTATGGGAACGAAGTTGAAGTTCAGCACTGCTTTCCATCCACAGACGGATGGGCAGTCTGAAAGGGTTATACAGATCCTAGAAGACATGCTGAGGGCTTGTGCATTGGAGTTCCAGGGGAGTTGGGACAACCACTTAGCACTTGTGGAGTTTGCCTATAACAACAGTTATCAGGCAAGCATTGGCATGCCTCCATACGAGGCATTGTATGGGAGGAGGTGCCGTACACCGTTATGCTGGGACGAGGTTGGCATGGCCAAACTCGAGGGTACTGAGTTGGTGGAGGTCACCAAATCAAAGGTGAAGTTAATTCGAGAGAGACTCAAGGCGGCTCAGGATAGACAAAAGAGTTATGCAGATAAGCGTCGAAGAACCATAGAGTTTAAGGTTGATGACGAGGTATTCTTGAAAGTTTCTCCTTGGAAAGGGATCATTCGGTTCCAAACCCGAGGGAAACTTAACCCACGATATATAGGTCCATTCAGAATTATAGAGAGGATTGGGGCCGTTGCATATCGTCTACAGTTGACTCCTGAGTTAGAGAAGATACATAATGTGTTTCATGTATCCATGCTTAAGAAGTATGTGCATGATCCCTCTCACGTACTGGAGAAGCCACCTGTAGAGGTACGTGAGGATTTGAACTACGCTGTTCAACCTATCAAGGTCACCGATAGAAAGGTAAAGAAGCTGAGGAGCAAATAAGTCCCAATGGTTAAAGTCCTGTGGAAGAGCGATCGGGTCGAGGAAGAGACATGGGAAACAGAGGCTTTGATGAGGAAGCAGTATGCTTTCCTATTCGAGTAGAGCTGTGAATTTCGGGGACGAAATTCCTGTTAAGGGGGGGTGAACTTGTGACACCGCACCCGAACGTCCTTGAAAACTCGATTTAAAAATTTATAAGTGATGTATTGAATTTCCGATTTCAAAACAATGGGAGAAACGATTAATATTTTACGAAGTACATGATTGAATATTGTATTGTTCAAACCCGCATTCTTTTGTAATTTTCATCATGTAAATTATTGGGAGGAGCCTACACATATTGGAGATCAATAATGTGATTTTGGAAGTTGACTTGTTCTAAATAAATTAGGATGAGTACAAAAAGACATCTTTGACAAAGATAAAACAATAGGACCCATCTTCCCATTTTTTGGAAGTATTGGTAGATATTTTGGACCCCAAATTGATTGGGATTAATTGGGGGGCATCCCATGTGGCTTGAGTACCTGCAAGACAAGGAAAATATGTGAGGAGACTCACCTTGGCCGCACCACATGGAGAAGCATTGCCCATGACACAATTGGGATCAAATTTTGGGGCCACCACCACTGTTTTCGCACAAACAGGTGTGCTGTTTTGTCTCCCTTCATTTTGAGAGTTGTACTCGTCCAAATGGGGTGTATAAGGTGTCTTTGGATAGCTTTTGAAGTCTATTTTCATATTTGAGTGGCCACAGTTCGAGAGGAGAGAGCAATCATCCAAAAATCGATCTGGAACGAGCAGAGGTCTGTGAACTCGAGCTGTGAGAGTGCTGAGACTGTTTGGTCGATATCTCGAGTTTTACAAATCCAATTAAGGCGTGTGAGATACCCACAGAAAGCTCTCAAGACGAGGAATCCGTGAAGGTCTGGTTTGCAGGAATCGGAGTTGTTGAAGGCTTCCAAATCGTCCGAGAAAAACGCAACCTCGCAGGAGAGGATTTAATCCTCTAAAGTGAGTTTTAAACCCCAAAGCTTTACTTTTCATTCTCCAAATGATATGAACGATTGGTGAGACTATTATACACTAATCCAAGTGTATAATATGTCCTTATAAAGTTATTTTATTGATGTAAAGGTTAGATACTAACCTAGATGCAAATATTGGAAAACTAGGAATCGAGTTAGCCGGAAAACACCCGTTCTAGGGACTGTTTTCGTATCAACGATTAAGGGTTGAACTAGCACTTTGAGGAGGCTGTTTAACACTCATATTTGAGCAAGGAATCAGTTCCAAATCCACTTTGACCAAAGCTTTGACCATTGGACCAAGAAGGGAAAGTTTAAAGCTCAATTGAGGTGAGGATTGACATCTAATTGCTTACAACTTGTAGGTTAAGCATGAGATTACCTAAATGCTTAAATCATGATTTTTCATGGATTATGATGATTATATATTGATGAAATATTGATATAGTTGCCAAGGAATGAAATTTGAAATGATTTGAGAAGGTATGAATAATATGAGATTAAATGAGTATAAATGAACTATTTAGTGAAAATGGGCATTTTGCTCATGTATGAATTATGTGGATACATAAATGAATATTTGTGTATTGAGATTGAATACTTAAGTTGCTGCTACATAATTATAAATATGTAGAGAATTACAAATAATGAGGATAATGGTATGGTAACAATAATCTTAATAGTATTGAAATACTAGTTAGTGATTATTGGAACTTGTTGATTAAATTGATCCTAGGGATTGGATTGTATGAAAGGTACTTGAATATAGTTCAAGTGTATATAATAACTTAGTTTGGAACTAAGGTTAAGTTATGGGAAGTCTTTAAGGATGACCCAAAGTAGTTTAATGATATGTCAATTCTAGGCATAGGGTTGCTTGAGAATTGGACCTTAATGCATGGTGATGTAATAGAGCCGAGCTCTAGAATGCATGTAAGGTGTAGACTTGGAGTCTATGTATTGTATAGCTAGAGCCGAGCTCTAGGACTTGCGTGGTGATGTAATAGAGCCGAGCTCTAGAACGCAAGGTAAGGAAATTGACCCGGGGTATATGAATTGTATGGTGATGTAGTAGAGCCGAGCTCTAGAATACAAGGTCATGTACTAGGGTTGGATACTAGGAGTTGTCGTGGCTTATAGCCACGGGGTTGGGAATGGTGATTTCCAAATGAAAACGGGCCCACGGGTAGACTACTTGACTTTTATATAAAGTAAGTATATTTTTAAACGGGGTAACTTAGGGTTACAATCATAATGTACTATCACCCTACTTGAGGGTCTTGTGTTTGAAATACTTGTTGTATATCTATTAGATGCCTGCCACACCAGTACTTTATAGCCGTATAGAGTACTGACCCCTTCGGGGGCGTCCCACCACCATTTCAGGTTGAGGCTAGAGCTTGCATCCTGTGCTCGTCGATCGAGTGATTCCTCGGAGAGAAGACTTGGTTCGTGCTTCCTCCATTCTATTTGAAACATTAATAAATTTGCTCATGGATATTTTACTATAGAGCCTGCGTGCTCATGAATAGCCCGGTGTGGCCTTTTGTTTTAAACAATGTTTTCCGCTGCGTTATGAATTACTTATTATGTTTGTTTATGGATGTTATATGTGTGAATGATATTCATGACGCCTTGTATAATATGAATGTGTTGGACTGCGGTTGACTATTCGTATTGTACGGCGGGTTGTTGACGTGTCCGGGTAGGTCCGGGGCGTGACAGCACGGGGCACGGCGGGCCAAGTACAAGCAACGCACCCTCCGTGAACCAAGGGAAGGCCCAAGCTAGGGTCTATGCAATGACGGAAGCCGATGCTCGTGCTAATCCGGACTCGGTTGCGGGTAATTCCTTAAACTTTTGACGTTAATCCTTGTGTGAACAATATAAGTGTTTAAAATGTACAAGTTGTAAGGTCTTTAGCCAACCGGGGATGTGCAAGTTCGAAGAAGTGGATGAATATCCACCTGGGACGGATGCCGCCCGGCATTAACGGAAGCCGCCCGGCTTTCGCCTTCAAATTATTTGCAAAATTCTACGGCGACGATAGGCGCCCGACTTTGACGAAAGCCGCCCGGCTTTCGGACTTGATTTTTCCTAAAATCTTTCGGCAGAGAAAAACCGGCCGAGTTTTGTAAAAACCGGCCGGCTTGTGTTCAGGCGTCTCCGGTGTGAGGCGTTGCTAATGAAAACCGGCCGGCATTCGTAAGAACCGGCCGGCTTTTATAAAAAAAAAATTGATTTGAAATTCTACGGCGACGAACGTCGCCCGACGTTCGTGAAAACCGGCCGTCTTTCATGGGAAATAAATCAATTAAATGTTCGGCGATGAAAAACCGGCCGGCTTTGGCGAAAACCGACCGGCTTACGTAACCGTTCCTTCCGAGCCGAAGGCCGAGGTGCGAAAACCGGCCGGCTTTCATGAAAAGCGGCCGGCTTTCCCTTATTGGTGCACGGTGTTGATTTTTTAGGTGGGAACCGGGATGGAATCGGGATGGGGCGTTAGATGACGATCATCCAAACCATAGCCGGGGTACTCTATAACCCAAGAAATGAGTCTAATAAGTAGGGAGTGTGTCTTACATTGCTTATGAATGTAGGAACACTAAAGATTAACGGGAGAGACGCAAGAATCCTTATTGACACCGAGGCGCAACGATCATTCGTGAGTGAGGCGTTTGCCGGGGAATTCAATGAACCGCTTGTACCGATGGCTCAGGCCCTACTGGTATCCACACCACTAAGGGAAGACATCGAGAGAGATAGCCACTATCCATCGTGTGAGGTGGAAGTGGAGGGCCAAAACTTGTCGTGTGATCTCGTACCGCTGAGTATGATTGAGTTCGATGCAATCCTGGGGATGGATTGGCTTGAGAAGCATCATGCTAGGGTCGATTGCTACACGAAAGTACTTGAACTCGAAGGCGATGAAGGGGTAACCTTACGCTTCGAGGGGGATAGGGCAAAATCCAATAGTTGTATCATATCCTCCGTGAGAGCTAGGAATATGATGAGGAAAGGATGTCACGCATATCTAGCGTATGTGGTGGACAAAACCAAAGAGGAGACGAACATCGGTGATGTAAAGGTTGTGTGCAAGGATCCGGATGTTTTTCCAAAAGACTTACCGGGACTTCCACCCGATAGGGAGATTGAATTTGTGATTGAGGTCGAGCCCGACACCAAACCAATCTCCATACGGCCATACCGTATGGCACCCGCTGAACTTAACGAGCTGAAAACCCAACTGCAAGAGCTTTTGGATAATGGTTTCATTAGACCAAGCCACTCCCTGTGGGGAGCACCGGTTCTTTTTGTGAAAAAGAAAGATGGGACACTTCGAATGTGTATCGACTATCGTCAACTGAACAAGGTCACAATCAAGAATAGGTATCCTTTGCCTAGGATTGATGACTTGTTTGATCAACTCCGAAGAGTAACTGTGTTTTCAAAGATTGACTTGAGGTCGGGGGTACCATCAATTGAAGATCAAGGAAGATGACATACCAAAGAGTGCTTTCCGCACAAGGTATGGGCATTTTGAGTTCCTTGTTATGTCGTTTGGGTTAACAAACGCCTCGACGGCATTCATGGACTTGATCAACCGAGTATTTCATAAATACTTGGACCGATTCGTGATTGTGTTCATAGATGACATCTTGATTTACTCGAGGAGTGAAGAAGAGCATGAAGAGCACTTGATACTTGTTCTTGAGACACTACGGGAGAAGCAACTCTATGCCAAATTTTCTAAATGTGAATTTTGGCTAAAGGAGATTGGCTTCCTCGGGCATGTGGTTTTGGGATCAGAAATTGCTGTTGATAACAATCATTGAGTACCACCCCGGTAAAGCCAACGTTGTAGCAGATGCGCTCAGTCGGAAGAGTTCGTCTGGGGCATTGCTAGCTAAGTTGAGGGCATTAAGAGCCCAGCTGGAGGTGTCCAGCGATGGTGCCTTGTTAGCTAGATTCGAGGTGAGACCTACATTACTTGATGAGATCAAGAAGGGTCAAGAAACTGACGAAGAACTTATGAAGGTCCGGGAACGCATGCAAGCGGGACCGGTGGAGGATTTCAGGGAGAGAGACGATGGTCTCTTATTATTTCGTGACCGAGTGTGTGTACCATCAGATGAGGAGTTCCGTAAGTCCATCTTAGAGGAGGCTCATTCATCGGCGTATGCTATGCACCCGGGAGGTACGAAAATGTACCGTGATTTGAAAGAAAGTTACTGGTGGTCCGGTATGAAGAGAGAAATAGCCGAGTACATCAGTAGGTGTCTTACTTGTCAGCAAGTTAAGGCGGAACATCAGCATCCAGCTGGGTTATTGCAGCCACTTTCCATTCCTGAATGGAAATGGGAGCACGTGACTTTGGATTTCATGGTGGGGCTACCACGGACGGTGAGGAATTATGATGCCATATGGGTTGTGGTTGATAGGCTCACGAAGAGTGCACATTTTCTACCTATCAACACTACCTATGCACTCGAAAGGTTAGCCAAATTGTATGTGGATGAGATCGTGAGGCTACATGGGGTTCCTATAACCATTGTATCCGACAGGGATCCACGATTCACATCACGATTTTGGCCGAAGTTCCAAGAGTCTATGGGAACGAGATTGAAGTTTAGCACTGCTTTTCACCCACAGACGGATGGACAATCTGAGAGGGTCATACAGATTTTGGAGGATATGTTGAGAGCTTGTGCATTGGAGTTCCAAGGAAGTTGGGACAACCATTTAGCACTTGTAGAGTTGCCTATAACAATAGTTATCAGGCGAGTATTGGTGTGCCTCCATATGAGGCATTGTATGGGAGGAGATGTCGTACACCGTTGTGTTGGGACGAGGTTGGCATGGCCAAACTTGAGAGCACGGAGTTGGTGGAGATCACCAAGTCAAAAGTGAAGATGATTCGAGAGAGGCTTAAAGCGGCCCAGGATAGACAGAAGAGCTATGCCGATAAGCGCCGAAGAGCCTTGGAGTTCAAGGTGGGAGATGAGGTATTCTTGAAAGTTTCACCTTGGAAGGGAATCATCCGATTCCAAAGCCGAGGAAAACTTAACCCACACTACATCGGGCCATTTGTAATTCTTGAAAGAATTGGGGCCGTGGCATACAGACTTCAGTTGACTCCGGAATTGGAGAAGATACATAACATGTTCCATGTGTCTATGCTAAAGAAATACATGTCGGATCCGTCTCACGTGTTAGAGAAACCACCCGTGGAAATACGTGAGGATTTGAACTATGCCGTACGACCAGTAAGAATACTTGATAGGCAAGTAAAGAAATTGAGGAGCAAGAAAGTTCCGATGGTTAAAATTCTTTGGAAGAGTGACCGAGTTGAAGAAGAAACTTGGGAAACGGAAGCCTTGATGAAGGAACAGTATGCATTTCGGTTTGAATAAGCATTTGTGAATTTCGAGGACGAAATTCCCGTTAAGGGGGGGTGAACTTGTGACACCGCACCCGGATGTACTTGAATTTGAAATTTGATATGTATTTGAATTTCAGGCGAATAAAATCGTGTAGCAGATTGGGTATATTTAATTAATGCGAGATTAATTAAATTATTTATCGGGCCCATAATAACGAGAATGGGCTACCAAATATTTAGTCGGGTCATTGTAATAATAATTGAAGCCCAATAAAGGGCCAACTAAAGTTGATAAAAATATTTGGACAACCCGAGCGCTATTTTGGCCCAACCTACCAAAAATAGCAGGAATAATTGGGAGGGACTTCCTACACCCACTTGGGGTATTCTACACACTAATTAGACTCAAATAATAAGGGAGGGGGACCACACATTTTGGTTTGTGCGGATGATTGAAGGGAGAAGTCTCCTAGAGACAAAAACTTAACACCCCATGTAATAGTCTTGGACTATTCTTGGGAGTGGTTGGATAGAGATACACCTCCTCTACTCCTTACACTCCAATCATTCGGCCATACCAAGAGGGGGAGCTCCAAGAAGGTTTCTCTCAAGAGCTCATAGCTGAAGAAGCAAGAAACTAGGGGGAATCCAAGAGAAAATAACTAGAAGAAGAGGTAAGAACACAACTCTTATCTTTTAACTAGTGTTATGTTGTATGATTTTTAATAAATCATATGGTGGATTAAATATGGAGTTCTACACGTTTAAAAGTGTAGAATATTGTTATAAAGTGGTGGTATTTAACTTAGAAGAGTCGTGGAATCGATAGGAGTTGAAACCGCCGGAAACCGCCACTTATAGGGAGCTGTTCGTAGCTGCAGACCACGAAAGCCGCCCACCTTTCACGAAAGCCGCCCGGCTTTCGTCTGCTGTCCAGAATTTTCATCTCCAATCGGTTTAGAACGGGGATTGATCGAACGGCTTAACAAAGGCAACTATTTCAGCACTTCATAAGGTGAGGATGGCTGACTATATTGCTTATAATCTTTGGGTTAATTTCATGAGATTACCTAAGGTAATTAAATATGTTTTTTAAGGATTATTAATGATTAATAATGCCTAAGAATGAGAAGACTAGTGTCTATAAGGAAAAGAGCATAATATACAAATTTGTAAGAAATTGTGTATGATTATGTGATATGAAAGAAATGGTATGGTAATGGAATTAACTATGAAAATTGTGATAAAATATACTTTTACTTCATGTATGAAATTCATGAATGGATAAAAGTGATATTTTTGATATTGGGATTAAATCATATTTGGATTGGAAAATCAATTGAGGTAAACTATTTGGCTATGAACTTAGAACTTGGTTGTTCTAAGGTTATTCGACTAGTATCGAAATACTAGTCGGGAGATTTATATAAATAAATGATGGAATTAATCCTAAGAGATAGGATTGTGAATAGATATGCCTTAAGTAGTCTTAAGAGATGCTTTAAGGTCGAATTGTATGAACACTAAGGTGTGTTAGGGGTAGGCCTAAGGGCTATCCAAGTGAATTGATTCTAGGCATAGGATTTGCTTGAGAATTGAGCTATGAAAATAAATTAGAGTCGGACTCTAGGATTACATGGAAATGTAGTTGGGCCGAGCCCTTGCCATGTAACGTGATTAGCATGGAAACGTAGTTGGGCCGAGCCCTTGCCATGCATTGTGATCTTCATGGAAACGTAGTTGGGCCGAGCCCTTGCCATGAAGTTATGGTTGGTATGGAAACGTAGTTGGGCCGAGCCCTTGCCATACAAATTTAGATATATTAAATTGAGTTAAAGGATTGTATAGAAATGTAGTTGGGCCAAGCCCTTGCTATACAATCGGGACTCGAGGGAACCCTATGGGGTTGTCGTGACTCATGGTCACGGAAAGTGAAAATGGTAAATTCTAAATGAATATGGGCCCACGGGCCGACTACTTGACTTTATATAAAGTAAGTATATTTATAAAACAGGGTAACCGGGGGTTACGGCCTACGATATAATATCACTCTATTTGAGGGTCTTAAGAAATTGAAACATTGATTATACTTAGTATAGTTGTCATTGTACTTGTCAAATGCTTCCAAGTACTGACCTCCCCTTCACGGGGGAGGCCACCTCACAGTTTCAGGTAGAACTTGAAGAGTTGCTGCCACCCCCCGTTGCTTCGGGGAGATCAAGGGAAGAAGACGTGGTTCGTGCTTCTTCCGTTTCTGCTTTGAAAACAATCTAAATAATGCTCATGGATATTATTTTTGAATAATCATTCGGGGGCTTGTATGCCCATGTTTGCCGAGTGTGGCATAAACACTTGTATTAAATGTTTCCGCTGCTTAAATGAATATTTTACATTATGCTTGTTTATGGATGTACTATGTGTGAATGGTATTCAAGACGCCTTGTATAGTATGGATGAGTTGGACTGCGGTTGACTATTCGTACTGTACGGCGGGTTGTTGACGTGTCCGGATAGGTCCGGGGCGTGACAGCTTTGCACACTGCCTCCCCTCCCATAGCTGGGTCGACCCCCGGGCATGGTAAGACATCGGCCTTTAATAGGCTAGGAAACACCCACCATCGGCCTATATCGGAGAGGATGGCAGGACGGTTAGGCAACTGTGAGCCCGAATCACCCAAGGAAAGCTTTGGGTTGGTGTCCAAACAGCGGACCGTCCTCGCACAACAAAGGGAATGACTAGTGCGCGAGGAGGATGCTCACTACCAGATCAACCAGGCTCATGTAGCCCGCGTCCAAACTGAGCAGGGAGCTACTACGGCCGCAAGAGATCCTCAGGATGAGATCATAGCCCAGTTGGAGAGGCGACTAGCTCAGATGGAAACGAGACAGCTGGCAGGTGGAGCTTCGACCAACGTGTCCTGGAACCTCGACTACACCGCCCTCTTGCACAAGGTCAACACCATGGAGAGACAGCTGCACAGAGGATGAGGTGAGCCCGTCATACAGATCCGAACAAGGGTACTCTCTGTCCCGATTTGTGAGAAATACTGCGGTAACGCCATCAAAACATATGATGGCCGAATGGATCCACACGAGCATTTCAACCATTATCAAAACAACACAGTGATTGTAAACACGTCAGAAGAATACCTATGTCATTGGTTCCTCTCTACTCTCAAGGGACCGACATATGAGCGGTTCAATGTGTTGCCCGAGGCCAGCGTAGACTCATGACAGGACCTCACACAACGCTTCCTCACGCATTTCGCAGTAAGGAAGCGCACAAAGAAGCATTTCTCCCACCTTCTCACCATCAAACAACAACATGATGAGCCGCTCCCGAGCTTCCTAAAGTGGTGGATGAAGGAGACCAATGAGGTAGAGAGTGCTGATGACCGCACTCTCCTCGTCCTCCTTCAGAGCGTCCTGCGTAACAAGCCCTACACGAGAAGCCTCATCATAGAGCCCCCAAGATCGTACACAAAGAATCTCTAGTGGGGAGGTTTGTACGCAGACACCAACGAGCTATATTCTCACAAGGACGGTGGACAACCGTCCAAGAAGAACAACAATGCACCCACTCCCAGCGCAACTGTCACGCCCCGGTCCTACCCGGACACGTCAACAATCCGCCGTACAGTACGAATAGTCAACCGTAGTCCAACACATCCATACTATACAAGGCGTCTGGAATATCATTCACACATAGTACATCCATAAACAAACATAATGTAAAATATTCATTTAAAGCAGCGGAAACATTTAATACAAGTCTTTAAGCCACACTTGGCAAACATGGGCATACAAGCCCCAAATAATTATTCAGAAAATATTATCCATGAGCATTGATAAGTCGTATTTAAACACACATTTGATGCGTGTTCGGGTCGGATTTTGATGGTTTTCCTATCTTTAAGGCGTTGCAAGTCTCAATTTTAGCTCAAGTTGTGATTATCAGGCGTTGGATCGAGTTTTGTTGCATTTGGAGTTGAATTGAATAAGTTAGAGTCCGGCAATCGGCACTTGAGAGGCATTCGGGAAGGATTTGAAGGCATTTGAGAGAGATTTGAGAGATTTGGAGGTCACCGGGAGATTCACGACGAAACTCTAATGAAGAAAGAGCATTTGGATCGACCTTATTTGCATCCGGGAGCATTTGGAGCAAGAAACGGCGAAAAATGATGAAGAAAAGGCCAGGCACGACCGTGCCTGGAAAAGGATGGCACGGGAACTTTCTGCCAGCCAGGCACGATCGTGTCCTGGCCAGGCATGATCGTGCCTCCACCCGAGACGCATGCTTGTTCCGTAGGCACGGTCCCAGGCACGATCGTGCCTGGCGTCGTGCTTGGCCCCGATTGGTCCTAATTCAGCTCAAATTCCACCCTTTTCTATAAATAAGGCCTCCATACCTCTTTTTGTGGGTTACGAACTTTGTGGAGAGGCCTAGGACGAATTTTATCTGCGTTTTTACGTTGTTTACTTCAAGAACCTGGGATTCTTTGTAAGTTCAATTCGTTTAATTAATGACAATTTATTCTATTCATCCCAATTCTGTTGATTCTTCAATTATGAATTGTGAGTAGTTTAATTAGGGATTTGTGGTTGATGAAGGGGTTAATCATGATGTATGGCTAGATTCCTTTCGGTTTAATTGCATGAATGTCGTTTAATTTGTGTTTGAATAATTTAACTGATATCTCTTGTAACCTAGACTGCAGCTATAATTACAATTGCATGTAGAATAAATTAAGAGAGGTCTAGTTTATTCTAGGACACATTCACACACACTTAATCGTTCGCTAAGAGATTAGTAGCGATTAAGGGGCCGTAAGCTCGTTCGTCTTGGCAATAATTTAGGATCCTGTCGCATGAGACATCATCCTGGTCCCCTAAATTATTGTACTCTACGCCGCGAGAGCGGTAAGAACTTAATAATGATTAGCTAGGCTCAATTAAATCAAATTTCATGTAATTAGGCCTGATCTGCCAGAAATCTGGTTAACCCCGGAATCAATCCCTGTTCCCTTCGTCGTTAAATAAGGAAAAACCAATCTTTTTACTCGCTCATTAGCATTAGTTTTATTTTACTCAATCAACCAATCTCGCACAATTGCATTTTATTTTATTTATTTCTTTTTAATCGCTCAATTTAGTTAATCTTTAATTCCCTTTTGTCCGTCCCTGTGGAGACGATATTCGTACTTTCAACCATTTTACTACATCATTTTTAAGTGCGAGAAAACTCGCATCACACATTAATTTAAATGTTTTTTAAAACAGAAGCGGAGGAAGCACGAACCACGCCTTCCTTCCTTGATTCTCCCGAAGCAACGGGCGCTGGTAGCAAGCTCAAATTCTACCTGAAACTGTGAGGTTACCTCCTCCGTGAAAGGGAGGTCAGTACTTGGAAGCATTTGACAAGTACAACGACAACTATACTAAGTATAATCAATGTTTCAATTTCTAAGACCCTCAAATAGAGTGATATCATAATATAATGATAGTTCTTCTTTAACCCTTATTATCTTCATAATAAGTTAATTAATTAATTTGTTGGCACACGAGCCCCTTTTTATATTCCATTATACTCGTCGTTAGCACGACACTGCCCGTAGGTCTTATCATCCTTTACGAGATTTGTCACCGCTATCTGAGGCCTCATCGGGCCCTCGGGCCGGAGTCCAACATCCTGCCCTTGGACTCATACCCATCATCCCGTAGGAAGGTAAGGTCCATTCGCGATCCTATCTTAAGTGTTACCGCTGTCGGGAGCCTCGTAAGGTCTCCGGTTCGGATTCCACCGTACCCCGTGATCACGATGCAAGTCCATGCTATCCAACCTCGCTCTCTAGAGTCGAGAAGGGACATGGTCCTTACTATTTACCATAATTCAATCGGCTATCCTGAAGGACTACCGAATACACTCGTAGGCCAATCCTATATCCAGGATCAATTTATTATTCACTTAATCTTGGGTATCCCTTAAGGCCTACCCTTAGTAAAACTTAAAGTTCATACATATCCACCTTAGTATCTCTTAAGACTACTTAAGGTTCACTGTTTCACAATCCTTCCTTGGATCAATTCTAGCATAATCTCATTTCAATACCCCGACTAGTATTTTAATACTAGTCGGATAATTTCCATCAACCAAGTTCTCAACTCATAATCATATAGACAATTCCCAAACTAATTTTCCATTGAAAACATAGTTCATATTAATATACCAAATATCACTTTTAATCACTCATATATTCTTATATGAAGTAAAAAGTATATTTCAACCTAAAGATTATAGTTAATTCCATTCTCAAGTCAACATACTCATTACACATAATCATACACAATTTATTCTTAAATTTGTATATTATGCTCCTTTTCTTTATAGACAATAGTCTCCCCATCTTTAGGCATTATTAATCATTAATAATCCAAAAAAAATACATTTAATCTACTTAGGAAATCTAATGAAATTAACCCAATAATTATAAGCAATATCGTCGGTCATCCTCACCTCGAATTAGCACTATGAAGTTCTACCCCTTTTGGTTGAACTCCGGCGAAACTCCGGCGACTTTTGACAAACTCCGGCAACTCTTTCAACTCCGTGAAAGCTCTTGAAATACCTTATACAAGTTCCTAACAAGGTTTTATAATCATAAAACCCACATTAATACAAATAACCTTTAAAAGGTTATTTTCCGGCGGATCAGTCGTTTTGGCCTCTAAGTCCGTTCTTGGACGTAGAACCACTTTCCAACCCATTATTCCACACTCATATCATGTAGAAAAATCCTAAGGGTTCTTCATATGATATATATCTCATATGATAGAAGAAGAAATAAATGAAAATTTATGATAAGGTCATTACCTTAATTTTCTCACCTTTTCCTAACTTTATCCTTCTTTAATCTTCCTCCTTGGAACACCCTTGCTTGAGCTCGAATTAGCTATGGAGGATGTGATTTGAAGAGGTTTCTTTCCTCTCTTGGTGTGTCTTGGCCGAGCAAAATGAGTGGGAGGGAGGGGAAGGTAGTGTTTTTGTCTTTCTTGGTAAATGGGTGAGGGAAATGGGGGTCCACTAGGTGTCAAAAGTGTCTCCCTCATCCTTTCAATTGAGCTCCAGCCACCTTATCCCCCAATCAGCCTTATTTGGTTGACAAAATCGTGGGATGGCCCCCACCCATGTGGGAGGTCATCCCTTTGTGTCCCGAAATGTGCATTCGGTCCCGAAAGTTGTATTTTTTAGACTGTTTTAATTATATTATTTTATTTTATTTGGGTCAAATAAAATGTATTATGTGCTCACACTCATTATGGCATGTAGAATGAATATATATCCCCCAACTTTAATTTATAAGTCTCCGAAATTCAATTCGGACTGATAACTAGTAAATTACCAGTACCGGTAATTGGACCCGTTTTACCAATGAGTCAACACTATGCCTTTTCCTTGGCCCAAATAAAGTATCCACCAACATATAAATATTATCTAGACCAATATGAATAAATTATGTGGTTTCGGGAATATCGAGTGGTCTCCGATCCCGGTGTGGGTCCCACGTGTGATTTACTATTCACGCGAATAAAAATTTACAACTTCGTAAATTCAATGACCATTTCATAAGGTTAAATACATTAATTACTTAAAAGTAAATATAATTGGGGACAGTGTTACAGCACCACCGGCCAGGGAGCAAAAACCCTGAAGGCACGCATACTCCGGGTCAGAGGGACAACACCGGGAAAGATGCCAATGGCGGCAAAGATGGATGCACCTTGGACTCTCCTCATAAACCTGGTGGGCGTCATCTTGGACTATGTTGAGGAGCAGGGTTTGATAGCCAAGGACACACGCTCGATGAAGGAGATCTATGGCATACACCAAGGTACGGTGGAACATATTGCCGCTACTATTGGAACACCACTCACAACACAGATAACTGCAATGGCAATTGAATGCCTTATTCAACAAGCTAGGTGAACTCCCCCAGTTTGTAAAAGGTGCCCATGGAAAAATACCTGGCTGAACATGTCACGCCCCGGACCTACCGGACACGTCAACAACCCGCCGTACAGTACGAATAGTCAACCGCAGTCCAACTCATCCATACTATACTAGGCGTCTTGAATATCATTCACAATAGTACATCCATAAACAAACATAATGTAAAATAATCATTTAAATCAGCGGAAACGTTTAATACAAGTATTTACGCCACACTTCGGCAACATGGGCGTACAAGCCCCAAATAATTAATCAAAATAGTATCCATGAGCATTAATTTAATGTTTTAAAAATAGAACGGAGGAAGCACGAACCACGTCTTCCCTCCCTGAGCTCCCCGAAGCAACGGGCGATGGTAGCAGGCTTTACTCCCTACCTGAAACTGTGAGGTGGCCTCCCCCGTGAAGGGGAGGTCAGTACTTGGAAGCATTTGACAAGTACAATGACAACTATACTAAGTATAATCAACGTTTTAATTTCCAAGACCCTCAAAATAGGGTGATATCATAATATAAATAATAATTTATATTTCCCACTTATTATCTCTATAATAAGTAAATTTATTTATTTGTCGGCACACGGCCCATTTCATATATTTCATTATACCCGTCGTTAGCACGACACCGCCCGTAGGTCTTATCATCCTTTACGAGACTTGTCACCGCTCTCCGAGGCCTCACCGGGCTCTCGGGCCGGAGTCCAACATCCCGCCCCTGAACTCATACCCATCGTCCCGTAGGAAGGTAAGGTCCATTCGGGGTCCTATCTTATGTGTTACCGCTGTCGGGAGCCTCGTAAGGTCTCCGGTTCGGATTCCACCCTAACCCGTGATCACGATGTAAGTCCATGCTATCCAACCCCGCTCTCTAGAGTCGGGAAGGGCCATGGTCCTTACTAATTTCCAATACTCTATCGGCTAATCCTTAAAGACTACCGAATACACCCGTAGGCCAATCCTATTCCTAGGATCAATTTATTATTCACTTTATCTTGGGTATCCCTTAAGGCCTACCCCTAGCATCACTTATGTCACGCCCCGGACCCACCGGACACGTCAACAACCCGCCGTACAGTACGAATAGTCAACCGCAGTCCAACTCATCCATACTATACTAGGCGTCATGAATATCATTCACAATAGTACATCCATAAACAATCATAATGCAAAATATTTAATCAAGCAGCGGAAACATTAATTCAAATATCCAAGCCACACGTGGCAAACACGGGCATACAAGCCCAAATAAATATTCAAATAGTATCCATGAGCATTATTTAAAAATGTTTTCAAAACAGGAACGGAAGAAGCGCGAACCACGTCTCCTTCCTTGAACCTCCCCAAAGCAACGGCGGCGGTAGCAACCTTCAAGTCCTACCTGAAACTGTGAGGTGGCCTCCCCCGTGAAGGGGAGGTCAGTACTTGGAAGCATTTGACAAGTACAATGACAACTATACTAAGTATAATCAAAGTTTCAATTTCCAAGACCCTCACATAGGGTGATAATATAATATAGGTCATAACCCGTGGTTACCCTCTTTGAAAATATACTTACTTTATATATAAAGTCAAGTAGTTGGCCCGAAGACCCATGTTTTACCTTGAAAACGTTCAACCCTTTCCCCGTGACTTCAAGCCACGCCCATCTATATTAAATTCACCATGCTAGAGGCTTCCTCTAGTCATGTTTTGCCGTGCTAGAGGCTTACTCTAGTCACTAAATTCGGTGTTAGAGGCTTCCTCTAATCACCTTACATACTTTGTGCTGGAGGCTTCCTCCAGTCACATTACATTATGCTAGAGGCTTCCTCTAGTCATCCTACACGAATGCTGGAGGCTTCCTCCAGTCATTCTTCATCGTGCTAGAGGCTTCCTCTAGTCACGATACTAGTTCGTCCTACACGAATGCTGGAGGCTTCCTCCAGTCATTCTTCATCGTGCTAGAGGCTTCCTCTAGTCACGATACTAACTCACTAGCAAATTCTATGCCTAGAGTTCCTCAATCTTGAGTAGCCAATGAGGCCTACTCCTAATGTAACTTAGTGGTTACCCCTTCCTACCTTAAGGCATCTCATAAGACTACTTAAGGTGCATCCTTCACAATCCAAGTCCTTAGGATTGTTCTATCACTTTTTATACAACATTCCCGATTAGTAAATTAAATACTAATCCATAAACCTTTAAACAGCCCAAGCTCCTTAACTCATAGTTATAAGGCTCATTCCTATGGATTTTCTAATCCGTATACGATTTAATCTCAATATCAAAAATATCACTTTTATCCATTCATGATTTCTATACATGAAGTAAAAGTATATTTTATCACAAAAATTCATGGTTTATACAATCATTATACCTTCACATTTATTATGCATCATCATACACAATTTCTCATAAATTTGTATGTTATGCATCTTCTATTCACAAACAATGATATTTTCATTTAGGCATTATTAATCATTAATAATCCATGAAAATCACATTTAATTACTTTAGGTAATCTTATGAAATTAACCCAAAGATTATAAGCAATATAGTCAGCCATCCTCACCTCAAATGAGCTTTAAAACTTTCCTTCTCGATCCAATGACCAAAGCCTCGGCCAAGAAAGATTGAGGACTGATTCCTTGCTTGGAATTGAGTGTTAAACAGCCTCTTCAAAGTGCTAGTTCAACTCCTAACCGAAGACACAAAAACAGTCCCTAGAACGGGTGTTTCCCGACGAAATCGTTCCCTAACCTTTCAAGGTTTTGTCTAGATTAGTATCTAACTTTTCCAACAATTAAAGTCACTTTATAATAACATTTTATACACTTCAATCAGTGTATAATAGTTCTTCAATCATTTATATGGTTTAGACAATAGAGAGGAAGGTTTTGGATTCAAACTTACTTTGAATACAAAAACGTATTCCGCGAGGTTGTGTTTTGCTCGGACGATTTGAAAGCCTTCCACTACTCCGATTGATGCAAACCAGACCTTCACGGATTCCTCGTCTTGAGAGCTTTCTGTGGGTATCTCGCACGCCTTATTTGGATTGGTATAACTCGAGATATCAACCAAACAGTCTCAGCACTCTCACAGCTCGAGTTTACAGACCACCACTCACTTCAGCTCGATTCTGGTAAGATAAGCTCTCTCTCCTCGAACAAAGACCACTCAATTGAGATACTAGACTTCAAAGGCTATCCAAGGACACCTTATACACCTCATTTGGTCGAGTACAACTCCCATAATGAGTGGAGACAACCAGCACACAATTTTGTGCGAAAATAGGGATGGTGGCCCAACATTTGATTCCTATCAAGTCTTGTGCAGCTCCTCTCCATGGTGGTCGGCCAAGGTAAGTTTCCTAACCCATTTTTATTTGTCTTGCAGGTACTAATATCATGTGGAGTGGTTCCCAATTGATCCCAATCATTTTGGGATCCAAACTATCTACCAATACTTCCAAAAATGGGGAAAATGGGTCCTATTGTTTTATCTTTGTCAAAAGATGTCTTTTTGTACTCATCCTAATTTATTTAGAACAAGTCAACTTCCTAAATCACATTATTGATCTCCAATATGTGTAGGCTCATCCCAATTATTTACATGATGGACATTATAGAAGGACAATCATATTCCCATTATTTAGCTCAATAATGTCAAAGATGGGATCATAGGCATTTGTATTCATCTCAAATCATCCTATCACTTATTTTGACATTTGTTATCCATATTATCGGGCTACTAGCCGTGTGGGTCGCCCCCGAGTGGGCCTACGACGCCGTCCTCGAATACTTGCTATTTTAGCGGGTTGAGCCCAAAATAATGTCTGGGCTGCCCGCCCTTCTTCAACTTGTCCTGAAACGTTATGTATCGCTACTTAGATAATGTTAGGCTCTTTTATTTATTAATAAGGCCCAAATGAGTATTCACAAGCCCGACACTAATATGCGAGTTCGGACGGTATAATAATCGATCATTAATTACGTAAAATCATCAATCATTTACAATTGTTTGGGAATCAGAAATTCAATACGTAAACTTTGAATTTTTAACTTGAATTTTTTTCAAGGACGTTCGGGTGCGGTGTCACAACTTATCCACCTTAGTATCTCTTAAGACTACTTAAGGTTCAACAATTCACAATCCAAACCTTGGATCAATTCTAACATATTTCATTCCAAAACCCCGACTAGTATCATTATACTAGTCGGATAAATTCCAACAAAATCTCGTTTCAGTTCATAGTCATATAGACAATTCTCAAACTAATTTTCCATTGAAAATATAGTTCATATCAATATACAAAATATAATCTTTAATCACTCATATACCCTTATATGAAGTTAAAATTATATTTCAACATAATATTCATAGTTAATCCCTTCATCAAGCCAATATGCTCACATTACATAATCATACACAATTTATCCTTAAATTTGTATATTATGCTCCTTTATTCATTTGACAACAATATTTTCATTTAGGCATTATTAATCATTAATAATCCATGAAAATAACATTTAACTACTTTAGGTAATCTTACGAAATTAACCCAAAGATTATAAACAACATAGTCAGCCATCCTCACCTTATGAAGTGCTGGATTAGTTGCCTTTGATAAGCCCTTCGATCGATCCCCGTTCTAAACCGATCAAGAGTGAAAAGTCTGGACAGAAGGTGAAAGCCGGGCGGCTTTCGTGAAAGCCGGGCGACGTTCGTAGTCTGCTACCACGAACAGCTCCTCCTTCTTGGCGGTTTCCGGTGGTTTCAACTCCTATCGATTCCACGACTCTTCTAAGTTAAATACCACCACTTTATAACAATATTTTACGCTTTTAAACGTGTAGAACATCATGTTTAATCCACCATATGATTTCTTAAAAATCATACACTAAAAACTAGTTAAAGGATAATACTTGTGTTCTTACCTCAAGAACCAAGTCCTTTGTGTTGAATCTCCTCTCCTATTGCCTTCCTCAAGTTAGAGACTTTGTGAAGAACCTCTCCTAGAGCTTTCCTCCTTGCTTGGTCGTCCAAATAATGTAGAGGATAGGGGGGATGTTTCCTTCTTTCTCAAAGGCCACAAATGAGGCAAATGATAGGACATGGGGGTGTGGTTTTGTCTTGAGCCATCCCCTCTCCTCATAAGTCCGCCCCTCCCCATGTTTACTTGTCTCAAGTCATCATTTTGAGTCCACAAAGCTTGTGGGAAAAACCCCAAATGGGGTATAGGAAGTCCCTCCCAATTATTCCTGCTATTTCGGGCCGGTCGGGTCAAAATAGCACCCGGGTTGTCCAAATATTTTTATCAACTTCGGTTGGCGTTTTATTGGACCCCTATGATTTTTATGATAGCCCAACTAAATATTTGGTAGCCCATTCACATTTAATGGGCCCGATAAATAATTCGATTAATCGCACATTAATTAAATATGCCCATTAATTACACGAATTTTATTCGCTAGGAAATTCGAATACATGTCACATTTCAAATTCAAGTACATCCGGGTGCGGTGTCACAAGTTCACCCCCCCTTAACGGGAATTTCGTCCCCGAAATTCACAATGCCTATTCAAAAAGAAATGCATACTGTTCCTTCATCAAGGCTTCCGTTTCCCAAGTTTCTTCCTCAACTCGGTCACTTTTCCAAAGGATTTTAATCATTGGAACTCTCTTGCTCCTCAACTTCTTTACTTGCCTATCAAGTATCCTTACCGGTCGAACGGCATAATTCAAGTCCTCACGTATTTCCACGGGTGGTTTCTCTAACACGTGAGACGGATCCGGCACATATTTCTTTAGCATAGACACGTGGAACACGTTATGTATCTTCTCCAATTCCGGAGTCAACTGAAGTCGGTATGCTACGGCCCCAATTCTTTCAAGAATCACAAATGGCCCTATGTAGCGTGGGTTAAGTTTCCCTCGGCTTTGAAAACGGATGATCCCTTTCCAAGGTGAAACTTTCAGAAACACCTCATCTCCCACCTTAAACTCTAAGGCTCTCCGGCGTTTATCGGCATAGCTCTTTTGTCTATCCTGGGCTGCCTTAAGCCTATCACGAATCATCTTCACCTTTGTCTTGGTGATCTCCACCAATTCTGTGCTCTCAAGTTTGGCCATGCCAACTTCGTCCCAACACAAAGGCGTACGACATCGCCTCCCATACAATGCCTCGTATGGAGGCATGCCAATACTCGCCTGATAACTGTTGTTATAGGCAAACTCTACCAGTGCTAGATGGTTGTCCCAACTTCCTTGGAACTCCAATGCACAAGCTCTCAACATGTCTTCTAATATCTGTATGACCCTCTCAGATTGTCCATCCGTCTGTGGATGAAAAGCAGTGCTAAACTTCAATTTCGTTCCCATAGACTCTTGGAACTTCGGCCAAAATCGTGATGTGAATCGTGGATCCCTGTCGGACACAATGGTTATAGGAACGCCATGTAGCCTCACGATCTCATCCACATACAACTTGGCTAACCTCTCAAGTGCATAGGTAGTGTTGATAGGTAGAAAATGTGCACTCTTTGTAAGCCTATCAACCACAACCCATACGGCATCATAATTCTTAACTGTCCGTGGTAGCCCCACCACAAAATCCATGGTTACGTGCTCCCATTTCCATTCTGGAATGGAAAGTGGCTGCAATAACCCAGCTGGATGCTGATGTTCTGCCTTAACTTGCTGGCAAGTAAGGCATTTACTGATGTACTCGGCTATTTCTCTCTTCATACCAGACCACCAGTAACTTTCTTTCAGATCACAGTACATTTTCGTACCTCCCGGGTGCATAGCATACGCCGATGAATGAGCCTCCTCTAAGATGGACTTTCGGAGCCCCTCATCCGATGGTACACACACTCGGTCACGAAATAATAAGAGACCATCATCTCTTTCCCTGAAGTCCTCCACTGGTCCCGCTTGCATGCGTTCCCGGATCCTCATGATTTCCTCGTCAGTTTCCTGACCCTTCTTGATCTCATCAAGCAAAGTAGGTCTCACCTCAAATCGTGCCAATAAGGCTCCATTACTGGATACCTCCAGTTGGGCTCTTAAAGCCCTCAAGTTAGCTATCAATGCCCCAGATGAGCTTTTCCGGCTCAAGGCATCTGCCACCACATTGGCCTTGCCTGGATGGTACTCGATTACCAGGTGGTAGTCTTTTATCAACTCCATCCACCGTCTCTGCCTCATGTTTAACTCTTTCTGAGTAAACACGTACTTCAAACTCTTGTGGTCAGTGTATATGTGGCATGTCTCCCCGTAGAGATAATGTCTCCATATCTTAAGTGCAAACACCACTGCCCCGAGCTCCAAATCATGAGTAGGATAATTTACCTCATGTTTCTTCAATTGTCGTGAAGCATAGGCAATTACCCTCCCCATTTGCATCAACACACATCCAAACCCTTGGATGCTGGCATCACTATAGACATCGTACCCCATACCCTGCTTGGGTAATGCGAGTACCGGTGCCTCGGTCAATCTCCTCTTTAGTTCAATGAAACCTTTCTCACATTTGTCATCCCATACAAACTTAGCTCCTTTACGAGTGAGCTTCGTCAATGGTGATGCCAAAACGGAGAACTTCTCCACGAACTTTCTGTAGTAGCCTGCCAACCCAAGAAAACTACGAATTTCTTTGACGTTCTTTGGCCTCTCCCATTCGGTAATGGCTTCTATTTTCTTGTTATCAACCGCAATTCCCGATCCCGATACCACATGCCCGAGAAAGCCAATCTCCCTAAGCCAAAATTCACATTTGGAAAATTTGGCATAGAGTTGCTTCTCCCGTAGTGTCTCAAGAACGAGTATCAAGTGCTCCTCATGTTCTTCCTCACTCTTTGAGTAGATCAAGATGTCATCTATGAACACGATCACGAATCGGTCCAAGTATTTGTGAAATACTCGGTTCATCAAGTCCATGAATGCCGCCGGGGCGTTTGTTAACCCAAACGACATAACAAGGAACTCAAAATGTCCATACCTAGTGCGGAAGGCACTCTTCGGTATGTCATCCTCTTTGATCTTCAATTGATGGTACCCCCGACCTCAAGTCAATCTTCGAGAACACAGTTGCTCCTCGCAATTGGTCAAACAAGTCATCAATCCTAGGCAAAGGATACCTATTCTTGATTGTGACCTTGTTCAGTTGACGATAGTCAATGCACATTCGAAGTGTCCCATCTTTCTTTTTCACGAAAAGAACCGGTGCTCCCCACGGGGAGTGGCTTGGTCTAATGAAACCGTTATCCAAAAGCTCTTGCAATTGGGTTTTCAACTCGTTAAGTTCTGCGGGTGCCATTCGGTATGGCGGTATGGAGATTGGTTTGGTGCCGGGCTCGACCTCGATCACAAATTCAATCTCTCTGTCAGGTGGAAGCCCCGGTAGGTCTTTAGGGAAGACATCCGGATACTTACAAACCACCCTCACATCATCGATGTTCGTTTCCTCTTTGGTTTTGTCAACCACGTATGCTAGATATGCGTGACATCCCTTCCTCATCATATTTCTCGCTCTCACGGCGGATATGATACAACTATTTGATTTGCCGCGGTCCCCCTCGAAGCGTAGGGTGTCCCCATGTGTGCCTTCGAGTTCCAACACCTTTGTGTAGCAATCTACCCTAGCATGATGCTTTTCTAGCCAATCCATCCCTAGGATTGCATCGAACTCCATCATACTCAGCGGTACGAAATCACACGTCAAGGTTTGGCCACCGATTTCCACCATACAAGATGGATAGTAATTGTTTCTTTCAACGTCTTCCCCTAGTGGGGTTGATACCACTAAGGTTTGTGTCATTGGTATTGATTGCATCTCTAAGCTCTCGGCAAACGCCTCACTCACGAATGAACGTTGCGCTCCGGTATCGATAAGGATTCGTGCATCCTTCCCGTTAATCTTTAGTGTCCCTACATTCATGAACCATGTAAGACATCTTTCCTACCCTCCCTACTCATTTATAGAAGGTTGCAATGTTCACACGCACGTTAGGGATCAAGAAGAGGCCTTAACGTCGCAAAACGATGCGAACAAATCGGGTTTCGGCAATCTGGGTGCCAGGCACGGCGTGCCCGGGGTAGGCACGATCGTGCCTGGCTCAGGAAAACGCCCTGGGGCTACTGCCTTGGAGGCACGATCGTGTCTGCCTTAGGCACGATCGTGCCTGGGTTGGAAAAATCCTGGGAACCACTGACTTGGAGGCACGATCGTGTCCGCCTTAGGCACGATCGTGCCTGGTTTGGAGAAAAACCCTGGGCAGCTACTGCCTTGTAGGCACGATCGTGTCTGCCTTAGGCACGATCGTGCCTGGGCTGCGAATATTCCTGGGCAGCTACTGACTTGGAGGCACGATCGTGTCTGCCTTAGGCACGATCGTGCCTGGGTCCCAGCCGCCTGAAGTTGCCCGAAATCCCCCGGTTTGACCCCAAAACCTCGTGCAATGATCCTAGCGATTAGTATCCTCAATTTATGGACTAATCAAGGATAAACACTAGTATATGAGAGGCAATACCTGCGACAGAGTCCGGGTTAGCTTGAGCATCCGCCTCCGTCATCGCATAGACCCTAGCCTGGGTCCTCCCTTGGTTCACGGATGGCGCGTTGCTCGCACTTGCTCCCCCTTGCCCCCTGCTTGCTTGAGAAGCCCCGGTCTGATTCCGTGTACCCGTCGGGCCACTACTTGGTCCCGATGTCCTTGCCCCGCCCAGTTGTGGGCAATGTGCCTTCAAATGCCCGGCATCCCCGCATTGAAAACATCTAGGGGGGTCGCGACATTTACCGGAGTGGTTCTTCTTGCAATTGTTGCAACGAGCTACCACTGAGGTTTGTGACCTCGCGCCTTGCCCACTCGGGCCTTGGTTCCCCCTATATGGTGGCGGTGGTGCCCGGAAAGATCCTCCTCCGTGGTTCCCCTTTTTGTTGGAACCTTGGGAGCCATGACTCTCCCACTTTCTCTTTTTCGCCTCCTCGGCGTCTCTCTTCTTCCTTTCTTCCCATTGCTTCTCTCCTTTCAACCCTTGGTCAACCACTTGGGCAAACGTCATGTTAGGCAATTGTGTTGCCCTGTCACGTATCTCCAAGTCTAGAGCATCCCAGAAGTGGTTCACCATCCGGTTCTCGTCACAAGCATACTCAGGTATGTAATCGGCAAGATCCCTGAACTTGTACTCAAGTTCCCTCACCGTCATGTTACCCCCTTGGGTTAGAAGGGTGTATTCCCTCACTTTCTTGTTCACCTCAAAATCCGAGTAATATTGGGCAAAGAATTCCTGTCGGAAATTCTCCCAAGTGACGGTCTCGCCATATTTGCCTTTGGTCCCATCCCACCACTTGGATGCCATACCTTCAAGCAATCTCACCGCAACCCTTAGTTTATATTCGGGGGTGAGTTGCATGTCCAGGGCTGCCTCATTCAGCCGTTTAATCCATTGTGCCGAAACGGAGATGTCACCCGTCCCATCGAACGGTTTGCACCCCAAGTCTCGTGCCTCTTTGATGTATTTGGAGATCCTTATGATTGGACCCCCATCACCCCGACCCCCATGTGGTTCAATGTGGGCCCTAGAGTCGCCATGACTTCTCCCTCTTGAAGCCCCGCCCGAAGGTTGCCCAGCCCGGCGCCTTCGGCGTTCCCTCCTCTCCTCACGCTCACGGTGGTACTGTTGAAGTAGTGCTTCAATCTGTGCTAAGGAGCCATTTTCCTCCTCATCACTTACATCATCATCATCCCCTTCATAAGGGGTCTCAACCGGTTCAGTTTCCGGTCGATAGGTCGAGTCCTCATAGGACCAGTAGGTTTCACTTTCCGTGTCGACATGACCGTCACTCACGGTCTGTGATCGGCCTCCACGGCCAGCTCCTCTAGATGCCCTAGAGGTCCTTCGACTGCCCTGTCCAGTCTCCACTGGTACATGGCCGGTCGGGTTTCTCCTAGTAATCCTGCCACCACGGTCCATTTCTGAAAGAATTTGGAAAGAGTCGTTAGACTCGTATCAAATGTCAATTGACGGATAGGTACTTAAGACACATTTTGGCTCGAGTCACCGCCATACCAATTGCTAAGGGTACCATCTTAACAATTAGAGACCTTGCAACCCAAGTACCAAAAGCTCTCCAAGTACAAAACTTCTATGCTCATGGTTTTCAAAATCTTTTCAAAAAGAGAATTTTGAGACTTCATTATGAAGTTTATGGACTAAGGCTCTGATACCAACTTAAGTGTCACGCCCCGGACCTACCCGGACACGTCAACAACCCGCCGTACAATACGAATAGTCAACCGCAGTCCAACACATTCATATTATACAAGGCGTCATGAATATCATTCACACATATAACATCCATAAACAAACATAATAAGTAATTCATAACGCAGCGGAAAACATTGTTTAAAACAAAAGGCCACACCGGGCTATTCATGAGCACGCAGGCTCTATAGTAAAATATCCATGAGCAAATTTATTAATGTTTCAAATAGAATGGAGGAAGCACGAACCAAGTCTTCTCTCCGAGGAATCACTCGATCGACGAGCACAGGATGCAAGCTCTAGCCTCAACCTGAAATGGTGGTGGGACGCCCCCGAAGGGGTCAGTACTCTATACGGCTATAAAGTACTGGTGTGGCAGGCATCTAATAGATATACAACAAGTATTTCAAACACAAGACCCTCAAGTAGGGTGATAGTACATTATGATTGTAACCCTAAGTTACCCCGTTTAAAAATATACTTACTTTATATAAAAGTCAAGTAGTCTACCCGTGGGCCCGTTTTCATTTGGAAATCACCATTCCCAACCCCGTGGCTATAAGCCACGACAACTCCTAGTATCCAACCCTAGTACATGACCTTGTATTCTAGAGCTCGGCTCTACTACATCACCATACAATTCATATACCCCGGGTCAATTTCCTTACCTTGCGTTCTAGAGCTCGGCTCTATTACATCACCACGCAAGTCCTAGAGCTCGGCTCTAGCTATACAATACATAGACTCCAAGCCTACACCTTACATGCATTCTAGAGCTCGGCTCTATTACATCACCATGCATTAAGGTCCAATTCTCAAGCAACCCTATGCCTAGAATTGACATATCATTAAACTACTTTGGGTCATCCTTAAAGACTTCCCATAACTTAACCTTAGTTCCAAACTAAGTTATTATATACACTTGAACTATATTCAAGTACCTTTCATACAATCCAATCCCTAGGATCAATTTAATCAACAAGTTCCAATAATCACTAACTAGTATTTCAATACTATTAAGATTATTGTTACCATACCATTATCCTCATTATTTGTAATTCTCTACATATTTATAATTATGTAGCAGCAACTTAAGTATTCAATCTCAATACACAAATATTCATTTATGTATCCACATAATTCATACATGAGCAAAATGCCCATTTTCACTAAATAGTTCATTTATACTCATTTAATCTCATATTATTCATACCTTCTCAAATCATTTCAAATTTCATTCCTTGGCAAATATATCAATATTTCATCAATATATAATCATCATAATCCATGAAAAATCATGATTTAAGCATTTAGGTAATCTCATGCTTAACCTACAAGTTGTAAGCAATTAGATGTCAATCCTCACCTCAATTGAGCTTTAAACTTTCCCTTCTTGGTCCAATGGTCAAAGCTTTGGTCAAAGTGGATTTGGAACTGATTCCTTGCTCAAATATGAGTGTTAAACAGCCTCCTCAAAGTGCTAGTTCAACCCTTAATCGTTGATACGAAAACAGTCCCTAGAACGGGTGTTTTCCGGCTAACTCGATTCCTAGTTTTCCAATATTTGCATCTAGGTTAGTATCTAACCTTTACATCAATAAAATAACTTTATAAGGACATATTATACACTTGGATTAGTGTATAATAGTCTCACCAATCGTTCATATCATTTGGAGAATGAAAAGTAAAGCTTTGGGGTTTAAAACTCACTTTAGAGGATTAAATCCTCTCCTGCGAGGTTGCGTTTTTCTCGGACGATTTGGAAGCCTTCAACAACTCCGATTCCTGCAAACCAGACCTTCACGGATTCCTCGTCTTGAGAGCTTTCTGTGGGTATCTCACACGCCTTAATTGGATTTGTAAAACTCGAGATATCGACCAAACAGTCTCAGCACTCTCACAGCTCGAGTTCACAGACCTCTGCTCGTTCCAGATCGATTTTTGGATGATTGCTCTCTCCTCTCGAACTGTGGCCACTCAAATATGAAAATAGACTTCAAAAGCTATCCAAAGACACCTTATACACCCCATTTGGACGAGTACAACTCTCAAAATGAAGGGAGACAAAACAGCACACCTGTTTGTGCGAAAACAGTGGTGGTGGCCCCAAAATTTGATCCCAATTGTGTCATGGGCAATGCTTCTCCATGTGGTGCGGCCAAGGTGAGTCTCCTCACATATTTTCCTTGTCTTGCAGGTACTCAAGCCACATGGGATGCCCCCCAATTAATCCCAATCAATTTGGGGTCCAAAATATCTACCAATACTTCCAAAAAATGGGAAGATGGGTCCTATTGTTTTATCTTTGTCAAAGATGTCTTTTTGTACTCATCCTAATTTATTTAGAACAAGTCAACTTCCAAAATCACATTATTGATCTCCAATATGTGTAGGCTCCTCCCAATAATTTACATGATGAAAATTACAAAAGAATGCGGGTTTGAACAATACAATATTCAATCATGTACTTCGTAAAATATTAATCGTTTCTCCCATTGTTTTGAAATCGGAAATTCAATACATCACTTATAAATTTTTAAATCGAGTTTTCAAGGACGTTCGGGTGCGGTGTCACACGTGCTCCCATGAGGTACTTCTGCCCGGTTCCTACTTGCCGTAGTCCCGCTGCTAGGTCCTGCATCCATGGCTCGCCCAAGTTGTGGGCAATTCGATCTCAAGTGTCCTGCCTCCCCACATTGGTAACACCGTGGGGGATCACGGCACTTGCCCGAGTGGTTTCTTTTGCAATTGTTGCACCTCATTACGCCCGAGCCCTGCGACCTCGAACCTTGCCCTTCTGGGCCTTGATTTCCCCTAGATGGGGGTGCGGGTGTTCTAAAAGATCCACCTCCCCCGTGGTTCCCCCTTCTGCTAGAACCTTGAGGGCCGGTGCTCTCCCATTTCCTTTTCTTCGCCTCCTCGGCGTTTTTCATTTTCCTTTCCTCCCATTCTTTCTCTCCTTTCAAACCTTGTTCAACCACCTGACTAAACGTCATGTTAGGCAATTGTGTTGCCCTTTCACGCACGTCCAAATCCAAGGCATCCCAAAAGTGGTTGACCATTCGGTTTTCGTCGCAAGCATACTCCGGTATGAACTCGGCAAGCTCCCTGAATTTATGCTCAAGTTGCCTCACGGTATACTTTCCTCCTTGGGTCAAGTTGGTGTATTCCCTCCTTTTCAAGTTCACCTCAAAGTCGGAGTAGTATTGGTTGAAGAATTCCTGCCGGAAATTCTCCCAAGTGACATTCTCACCATACTTCCCCTTGACTCTGTCCCACCACGTGGACGCCATTCCTTCTAGCAACCTCGTTGCTACTCTCATCTTCATGTTTGGCGGCAGCTGCATATCAAGAGCCGTTTCATTGAATCTTTTGATCCACTCCGCCGCAACGGAGATATCTCCCGTTCCATCGAACGGCTCACACCCCAAATCTCTCGCTTCTTTGAGGTACTTCGAGATCCTTATTATTGGGACCTCAGCACCCCGATCTACTCGAGACTCTACATGTCCTCTAGATCCCACATGGCTTCCTCTTCTTGAAGCCCCTCCCAAAGCACGCCTTGCCTGGCGCCTTTGACGATCTTGTTGATACTGTCGGAGTAGTTCCTCCATTCTTTCAAGCGCGTCATTATCATCGCTCTCTTCACTCACATCGTCATATTCCCCATCATATGGGGTCTCAACCGGCTCTGTTCCCGGTTGATACGTTGAATCCTCCTCGGACTCATAAGACTCATTTACCATTTCAACATGACCGTCACTCACGGTCTGAGCTTGGCCTCCACGGCCTTGTCCCCTGGACACTCTAGAAGCCCCTCTACTGCCTTGCACGGACCCTCTCGGTGTCTGGCCAGTCGGGTTCCTTCTAGTTACTTTCCCGGTACGTTCCATTTCTGAAAGAAATTGAGAATGAGTCATTAGACTCGTATGAAATGTCAATTGACGGATAAGTACTTAAGACATCCTTTGGCTCAAGTCGCCGCCATACCAATTGTTAAGGGTACCATCTTAACAATTAGAGACATTGCAACTCAAGTACCAAAAGTTCTACAAGTACAAAACTTTATGCTCATGGTTTGCAAAATCATTTTCAAAAAGGAATTTTGAAGCTTCATTATGAAGTTTACGGACTAAGGCTCTGATACCAATTAAATTGTCACGCCCCGGACCTATCCGGACACGTCAACAACCCGCCGTACAGTACGAATAGTCAACCGCAGTCCAACTCATCCATACTATACAAGGCGTCTTGAATACCATTCACACATAGTACATCCATAAACAAGCATAATGTAAAATATTCATTTAAGCAGCGGAAACATTTAATACAAGTGTTTATGCCACACTCGGCAAACATGGGCATACAAGCCCCCAAATGATTATTCAAAAATAATATCCATGAGCATTATTTAGATTGTTTTCAAAGCAGAAACGGAAGAAGCATGAACCACGTCTTCTTCCCTTGATCTCCCCGAAGCAACGGGGGGTGGCAGCAACTCTTCAAGTTCTACCTGAAACTGTGAGGTGGCCTCCCCCGTGAAGGGGAGGTCAGTACTTGGAAGCATTTGACAAGTACAATGACAACTATACTAAGTATAATCAATGTTTCAATTTCTTAAGACCCTCAAATAGAGTGATATTATATCGTAGGCCGTAACCCCCAGTTACCCTGTTTTATAAATATACTTACTTTATATAAAGTCAAGTAGTCGGCCCGTGGGCCCATATTCATTTAGAATTTACCATTTTCACTTTCCGTGACCATGAGTCACGACAACCCCATAGGGTTCCCTCGAGTCCCGATTGTATAGCAAGGGCTCGGCCCAACTACATTTCTATACAATCCTTTAACTCAATTTAATATATCTAAATTTGTATGGCAAGGGCTCGGCCCAACTACGTTTCCATACCAACCATAACTTCATGGCAAGGGCTCGGCCCAACTACGTTTCCATGAAGATCACAATGCATGGCAAGGGCTCGGCCCAACTACGTTTCCATGCTAATCACGTTACATGGCAAGGGCTCGGCCCAACTACATTTCCATGTAATCCTAGAGTCCGACTCTAATTTATTTTCATAGCTCAATTCTCAAGCAAATCCCATGCCTAGAATCAATTCACTTGGATAGCCCTTAGGCCTACTCCTAACACACCTTAGTGTTCATACAATTCGACCTTAAAGCATCTCTTAAGACTACTTAAGGCATATCTATTCACAATCCTATCTCTTAGGATTAATTCCATCATTTATTTATATAAATCTCCCGACTAGTATTTCGATACTAGTCGAATAACCTTAGAACAACCAAGTTCTAAGTTCATAGCCAAATAGTTTACCTCAATTGATTTTCCAATCCAAATATGATTTAATCCCAATATCAAAAATATCACTTTTATCCATTCATGAATTTCATACATGAAGTAAAAGTATATTTTATCACAATTTTCATAGTTAATTCCATTACCATACCATTTCTTTCATATCACATAATCATACACAATTTCTTACAAATTTGTATATTATGCTCTTTTCCTTATAGACACTAGTCTTCTCATTCTTAGGCATTATTAATCATTAATAATCCTTAAAAAACATATTTAATTACCTTAGGTAATCTCATGAAATTAACCCAAAGATTATAAGCAATATAGTCAGCCATCCTCACCTTATGAAGTGCTGAAATAGTTGCCTTTGTTAAGCCGTTCGATCAATCCCCGTTCTAAACCGATTGGAGATGAAAATTCTGGACAGCAGACGAAAGCCGGGCGGCTTTCGTGAAAGGTGGGCGGCTTTCGTGGTCTGCAGCTACGAACAGCTCCCTATAAGTGGCGGTTTCCGGCGGTTTCAACTCCTATCGATTCCACGACTCTTCTAAGTTAAATACCACCACTTTATAACAATATTCTACGCTTTTAAACGTGTAGAACTCCATATTTAATCCACCATATGATTTATTAAAAATCATACAACATAACACTAGTTAAAAGATAAGAGTTGTGTTCTTACCTCTTCTTCTAGTTATTTTCTCTTGGATTCCCCCTAGTTTCTTGCTTCTTCAGCTATGAGCTCTTGAGAGAAACCTTCTTGGAGCTCCCCCTCTTGGTATGGCCGAATGATTGGAGTGTAAGGAGTAGAGGAGGTGTATCTCTATCCAACCACTCCCAAGAATAGTCCAAGACTATTACATGGGGTGTTAAGTTTTTGTCTCTAGGAGACTTCTCCCTTCAATCATCCGCACAAACCAAAATGTGTGGTCCCCCTCCCTTATTATTTGAGTCTAATTAGTGTGTAGAATACCCCAAGTGGGTGTAGGAAGTCCCTCCCAATTATTCCTGCTATTTTTGGTAGGTTGGGCCAAAATAGCGCTCGGGTTGTCCAAATATTTTTATCAACTTTAGTTGGCCCTTTATTGGGCTTCAATTATTATTACAATGACCCGACTAAATATTTGGTAGCCCATTCTCGTTATTATGGGCCCGATAAATAATTTAATTAATCTCGCATTAATTAAATATACCCAATCTGCTACACGATTTTATTCGCCAGAAATTCAAATACATATCAAATTTCAAATTCAAGTACATCCGGGTGCGGTGTCACAAAAGCCGTGTCCAGAGGAACGATGTTCTCGTCATTGCCGATGAAGGTGACAATAGGAAGAGATTGAGGAGGATGTGGTGTCGTGTTCTCCTCAGTCCTTGGCATGAGAGCGCTCAGGACGGTGGGGTTTAGGGCCAAGCTGGCGATGATGGCCAATAGTGCAGCCCGGACCTGGGGGTCTATAGAAGGAGTAGTTTGTTGTCCCGAAACATGGCCACTTTTCTCAAGGCTGATGCTGGCGTATTGAGCATTTATGTTGAGCTTGTTGCAAAGGTCAGCCGCGAGGTCGATGGTCTCCTGGAATACCTCTTCCTCAACTACCTTGTCAACTGTAACGTCGCACGATTGCTCCTGATTCTCGCGAGGGTCGGGGAGAGTCTTGTCGACGAGGTTCCTGTTTGACCTTGTCCTTCCCATTTCAGTTAGTAGTGTTTCATAGTGACGAAGGGTACTAACTTGATTGTTCTTGCTCTCAATGAAAGAACCAAATGACAGAGCATAGATCTAGAGAGAAGTGAGAGCTAGAGAGAAAGTGTTGGTAATTAATACTCCCTCCGTACCGAAATAAATGTGCTGCTTTCATTTTCGGTCCATCCCAAAATAAATGTCTCACTTCTTTAACTTCCTTATTTGGTAAACAAATCTATACCAAACAGTGCAAAACAGTGTCAAATAGTGTCGCTATAGTGCCAAAACAGTGTCGCTACAATGCCAAACAGTGTGTAGTCAAATTCATTTTCTTAATCTGTGTGAAAGTCAAAGCAGGACGTTTATTTTGGGACGGATGGAGTATTTCTCAACTCCCTATAACTACTCCCAAATGATGGAATATGTGTTTAGGCTGCCAGGACTTGGGCTTGGGAGGCCCGGTACAAAATAAGGCATCTTGGGCTGAGTACGTAATTTCTAGAACTAAGTAAAAAATCTAGTTTGTTGGAGTCCCATTGCCCGAAGAAGGGTCATGCCTAGGGGTGCAAACGTGCCGAGCCGAGCCCGAGTTTATGTAAGCTCGAGCTCGGGATCGAATATATTGTATTGGCTCGAGCTCGGCTCGTACGAGATTAAAAAATTCGGACTCGAGCTCGACTCGCAAATAATAACATGGCTCGATAAGGCTCGATAATTTTGATTCGTTCAAAAGTTACAAGTTCAATTAGCTCGAAAGTTCGGGTTCGAATTCGAGCTCAAGTATGAAACAATCTTTACATTGTTTCCATTTCAGAAATATCGGTTATGATTGTACATGAATTTGAGGTGAAAACATTAACTTTATTCTTTTTAATCCAAGGTTGCAACTAGGCTAAGATCGATAAGAGGTTACCAAACAGGGTATATCAACACGTTATTAGGATGTTTTCTTTTGGACTGTTTTCAGTCCCAGACCAGACCAGACCAGACTTAAACAGACCAGACCAGACCAGACCAGACTTAAACAGACCAGACCAGACCAGACTTCCGTAGTTATAAAATACACAGAGACCAGACGTTTACCAGACCAGTTCAGACCAGACCAGACCAGACTTAAACAGGCCAGACCAGACCAGACCAACAAATTTCAGTCTAAAAGAAAACATCCTTAAAACGTTACAAAAGTATGAAGAAGACAACCAAAATTAACATTTTCGCCGTTACATCGCGTATCTATATAATATAATAAAGCAAACCCTTGATGAACTCTTTAGAGGAATTATTGACATGTGGCAATAGTCTTTGTATGAAAAAGTGACATGTGGCAAGACAATAAATTCAAGAAAAAACTATTCAACTTCCAAAACTCTACTCTTATGTATTCCAATATTATATACATATGTATTTAAATCATTGGTATACTGAAATTTTATAACTATTATATTGTACTACCTCCGTCCCACTAAGATTGGGACATGAGGTGATGACACGATTATTAAGAAAAATGAGTTTATGTGGTTGACGTTGAATTGCTGAAATAAAAATTAAGAAAGAATGATTTAATATCACACAAACTTTAGCTAATTTTGTACTTCGTATGAGAAAGTGTTAGAGGGACGGATCGAAAGGAAAAGATAAGAGAATCTCAGCGGGACGGAAGGAGTATCTATAAAAAAACACTCAGTGTAGAAATGACGCAATTTACATCTTTTGAGTAAACATTTGAATAATTATTATAATATAGAAATAATAGTTCAACAAGGGTTGTAAAATAACAAGTATATTTCAAAATAATTTTGGTAGTAAACCATCAATATTGAAGACAAAAAAAGTAAAAAAAAAATAGATGTTTATAATTTGTGTTACTCACCCGTGCGAATTGACCCACGAAACCGGTCACTTCATTGGATAAAAAACGACAACTCTTACCCACTTTGAAATGGGATGCAATAGACCAAGCTAGCCTGGAGACTTTGACTCCTTTCGACAGCTCTATCCACAGTTGAGTAAATTTTCTTTTAAATCGTGATTGATGAATTCACATACAATTCATTTCACTTACAATTTTTATAAAAACTTTAAGTGCATATTTTGCCGTGCAGTGCACGGGTACATATACTAGTATTATAATCACCGGATGATCCGGCGGTTAAATGCTCTCCACGTAGGCGAATCCTAAGATTTTTGATTTGCCGCGCTGAGGTAATTCCAAAGGCAGGTTCGAAAATTGTCACTATCTCAAAGGCCGAGGCTCGGACTCTCCGAACCAAACCGAGCCAGGAATCCCCGGCTCACAAGTCAGCAATAATCACCATTAGCCAGCCAGAGTGAGACGCAGCATTCATTGCTCGTCACCAAATTCTCCGCCGTCCGGTGAGCTGTCTCAGACCAATCTTCGCCGGAATGCCGTCTCCTATCAGCGCATGACCTCCGCCTTCCTTTCCCTTTTATACCCACAGCAACAGCTTTCTCTCGTAGAAACATGATTCTCGTGCCTTGTTAGAAACCGTAAGGTACGGCCTTTGCAGACATTATCTAAACTTTCTTCTTCTTAAAATTTTCTGAAAAGCTTGATTTATTTCACATGTTTTCCGTTTTCCTTTCCTCCAATTTTGAGTTTGGGTGTGTGGGAAAGAGAGGAGAAGATTAATTAATTAATCTTCCCCCATTTCAAGCGTGAGTTAATTTTGTTTGAATTTGGATACAGGATGGGGTGTTTGGGAATTGAATGCCTAACTACCGTGTTCACATGCAGAGGGTGGTGAGTTGGTCAGCTTTCATTTCAGGCCTTCGTGACAAGTGAGAGCCCAAGTGAAGTAATTACTGCCGGTGATATCCTCAGTTCCCGGTGATGTCTCTGACGGACCGGCCGCCTCCCGCGTCGTCTTCATCGTCAGCCTTGGTGTTATCGGCTTCCAGAGAGGTGGATCCGCTGCTGAAGGATCTGAGCGAGAAGAAGCAGAGTTTCCGGCGGAGCGTGGTGTCACTGGCGGCGGAGCTGAAGGAGGTGCGTGGCCGCCTTGCGTCTCAAGCACAGAGCTTTGCTCGCGAAACCCTAACACGACAGGTTAAATCTTATCAGCCCGCACTGTGAACTTTATTTGTTATTTTATTTATTTATTTATTTATTTATGGTTATTTGAGTTTACAGGAAGCAGAAAGCAGGGCAAAGAAAATGGAAGAAGAAATAAACATATTGCAGAAGAATTTGGAGCAGAAAAATTGGCAGATTCAAGCTTCCACTTCCACTGCTGAGAAGGTGTTATTTCTCTGCTAACCTCTCTTTAAAAAAATCAACAAATTAATACCTCTAAATTTTGATTACTGGGAGTTCAATCGTGGATCTTAGCATGTTTTTCATAGAACCGTCTTGTTTATGTGATTGATGGATTTACTTTAGGACTCGTTACAAAGTCATTTAAAAAAAATCGTCCTTTTTGGCATGTGGTGTTTGTTCTTTTGGCCAGCTATTAGGGTGTGCTGTGGATATTGTCTTTTGTGCCATATTCTATTTGAACGTTTCTATGATTTGTCTGCATTTTAAGTATTTCAAAGATCAAACATAATTTGTTTCTTTCTTATCACTTGCACAACTTGTATATATAAAAATGGAATCTTCACGGAATAGGTAAAAGAGCAACCCTAAGTCCCTAATAATGAATAACTTCCCATTTTAGTTTATGATATTTGGTTAGGTGGTTTCACACATAAATCTTTAACTTCTCTCTTTTCGCAACTTGACTAATGACATTTAACAAAATTTCCTTGTATAGAAGTTGCGATTTTTTTACACAGGATACCCCGTTAGCCATCAAACACACATGTTTTGGTGCTTGCCATGAGTAGTTGATAAATGCACACGCAGATTCATATTTTTTGGCTGATTTCATTGATGTGGATTTATCGACATCAACATATTATAAAGCACATCACAATTTTTTTTTTTTTAGATTTTTCACCTGGATGTCTTCCGCTTCGTTAGGATTAATTTGGGAGTAACAAGTTAACTACTTAGATGAATGGCAGGATTCACCCCATTCTCAAGAATTAAGCAAACTCTTGGTAATTGGCGTGACATCACATGCTACCTTCTATTGAAAACCCGGGAATGAATTTACATGTTTTCTTATCCCAAATATCGACATAAGATCTAATTTGGAGAGGTGCTGAAATTCATGTTTTTTTGGTGGGCGGACGGGCAGGCAGGGGTGTGAGCTCTATTATCATAATCTTAGAACAAGATGGTATATCCTATAAAACCATTGCAGTGGCTACATTTGCTAATTATGGTTAACAATGAATGAGTTAGTTAAATCTGTTCAATTATTTAATGTTACTTAACATATATTTAAAAAATATCTAAAAGAGGTTTGAAATGTTATTTTCACGAACTTCAGCAAAAAAACACTTTTGAGCCAGTTCATTAAGATTAGTTAGTTTTTTGTGAAAAATCTAGCTTGTATGCCAAAAGATAGTATTTTCGATCAATACATTGGTAAAAATGGTATAAAAAATGTGTACTTGCCAAGTATCAAAACTTGGTGCATTGGATGGGCATCTTAACAGTTAACAATTAACATTAAGCTTATTATTATTATTTAATTCATGCAGTATCTGAGAGAGGTGGATGATCTCAGATGTAAACTTTCAGCCACACAAGCAACTGCAGATGCAAGTGCAGAAACAGCACAAGCTGTGCAAATGCAGTGTTTGGAACTCATAAAGGAGTTGAATGAGAAAAGCAAATCATTGAAGGAACATGAAGATTGCATAAGTAAACTTAAGGAGCAATTAAATCTGTTGCAAAAAGATCTTCAGGCAAGGGCATCTTCCCAAATGCAACTGAAACATCAGGTTTTGAGGATCGAAAATGATATCAGGCAGGCATTGGCCAAAGAACTTGATGAGGAGGTTTCACCAATGCGGTTTAAGAAGATTGTAGAGCTTTTGAGTGTTAAAGATCAGGAGATTGCAAAGATGAGAGATGATATCAAGACCATGTCTGCTCATTGGGAGCTAAAAACAAAGGAATTGGAATCCCAGGTCTATACATATCTCTTCTGATTTATCTCCCTGAAAAGTCCATTCCATCTTTACTAGTAACTCATACTTCTTTTCTTTGGTTGTCAAATAGTTAGAAAAGCGCCAAAGAGCAGATCAACAGTTGAAGAAGAGGGTCACAAAGCTGGAATTCTGTGTCCAAGAGGCTCGTGCTAAGCTTCGGATGGTAATCCACATTGTTTGTAAACAATGTTCATTACATGTACTCAATGATGTAAAAAAACTCCAATCAAGTTGCTAGTTTGTTTGGCTGCCCTCCCATTAGGTTTGATCTTTTAGGATTGAAGTCCTAGTCATGATATAGTACCAGAACTCATAATGGGTAAACAAACAAGTCAACTATGGTAAGCCTAACAAGCGTACACATGGATTACAAGGCTGGTTCGCTCCATTGAATCAATATCTTGGGAAATGTGTTTAATTCATCCAACTTTAAGTTAAAAAATATAAAAGTGCAAATTGACATACAAGACCGTTTTCTATCCATCCTTAACCTTTAGGATTCAAAGGCAATTATTAATATAGGCGCTAATTGGTCGTCAACATTCTTTCCTTAGACCTGTCCAATTCCTCATACATCCCACCTGGTTCAATCAATCCCAACTCTAGATGCTAGGCCTTGGTCTGTTACATAATGGGGTGAGTCTAGTGCTGTTTTTACAGCATGTAGCATAAAAATGGTGTTCTAGGACTTGTTATTTTTACCAATCTTTTGTTTGCAGATGGGAGAACGACAAGATGAAACCCTTAAGGAAATCAGAGACAAACTAGCGAGTAAACAAAATGGAACTTCAAGCAATGAGAATCCAAATTTCTGGGAAAAATCGGGTTTCAAGATTGTGGTCTCAATGTCGATGTTGGTTTTGGTACTCTTCACTAAGCGTTAGTTGGCCTTCTTGTGTTCATGTGTAAATGGAGTTTGCTCAAATTCTGCATGTAGCTAGAAAGTTACGCTTGAGGGCACTGATTAGGTCTGTGCAGGAGCAATATTGTATAAAGTGCTAAGCTTGTAGGTATATCAGAGATAATTTAGTCCTCAGCAAGATTTAATTTGGATTAGATAGTTGTTGTAACGGCAGTGATTAGTGACGAGGAATTATTAGATGAGGTTCTTTAATCTTCATCTACAGCTTTGCAATTGTTAACATCCAGAACTGTTGCTATTATTAGAGTACATAGGCACATTTTTGCTTTTGAATATTGTATTAGGGTCACCAGTAGCCAGGGATCTACCTGGTTCAGTTTTGGATCTCACAAAGGGTAATCGTAACTGGGTATACATGTTTTGTTTTTCAGTTCTGATTCTCGGGTTGGTTTTGACCCATTTAAAACAACCTGGAATCGTTGTGATCCTATTTTAGAGCTGTGGACATTGGTTTTGACCGGTATTCAGTACTGGGCCACTGGCCCTGAATTGAAAAACCAGTTCAGACTCTGAACAAAAGATCTGGCTGGCCCTGACTCCTGAGGTCCTTCCGTTCGGTTCTACTCGTATGAGTCGTATGACTCGTATCCTACTAATGAGGGCAACATTGCCTTGCCGGTATAGTTAATTAGTCCTACATTAAATTTGTATTACTAATTAAATATTACACATTTTTAGAAAATATACCAAAAAATTATTACAGTCAAAACAAAATTCGAGTATGATAAAAATGGTACATGAAATTAGTGGCTAAAGAAAAGCTGAGTTGAGTAGAAAATAGTGGTACATTAATATAAGCTAGCTTCATCATCTAGTTCTGTTACTTGGACCCAATTACAAATTGTTTACATTTAACAATTACCCCTATTAGAGGCTTCGACATCACAGGTGTAGCATTGGAATACAGAAATAAACAAAGTATAAACGAGAAAACAAAACGTAAAATAAAACAGTATATGTTTTTCCTAATTAGAGAGAAATGAATTAAGAATTTGATTTACATAACTCCTCCTGCATAAAATTAATCCATAAATCTACCCACAAACTATATTTATATATATTTCAAAAGCAGTCATAACGCACCCAAACAATACAAGGATCTGATTATGTCTGATCTCTAAGTCTCTAACCCAAAAGAACTGTCTGTACATATAGAGAGCCAAAATCATGGTTGTCACATTGGAGCAAAGATTCTTAATTTCAACGATCAGATTTTCAGAACAGGTGAAGTATCCCAATGCATATGGAGAAGACCAGAAAGATGGAGCCAATAAAGGGTTGGAGGGTGATGGAAATGGATATATTTGACGTGTTTCCAAGAGGAGAAATACCACCATCTCCCATGCCAGGCATTTGCCCTCCTGTAGTCGTAGTAGTAGGATTTGTTATGTTTGAAAACATTGGCGGAAACAATCCGGAGCTGCATGCAAAGTTATATAAATCAATGGTAAACACGGTCTGCTGCTGTATGTGTTCAAAAGGAAGAAGAAAACGAAGAAATAAATAGTCACTTACAGAGGCACTCCAGCTGGTGTATACGTCGGAGTTGTTTGTGTTGGTGTTGGAATAGGAATCGGAATTGATGGAGTTATGGATGGTGGTGTTGGATATTGTGTCACTGGCGGAGGAGATGAAATTGTTGATCCAGATGATAATGGGTACACACAACTACCTGAACCTGTGTAGACCAAACAATTTTACATCAGACTTTTTTTTACAGAATATCAATCATGCAATTCTGTTTTCTTTAAATGCTTGTTACTTCCTCATATCACAAAACTAGTGAGACAAGGGGTAATAGTATTTAAACAGAGTATCATTTAGTGATTTAACAAAAATGTTACTCCGTATTTTTTAATCTTTGTGACATAAATGTCACGAAAAAGTGAAAAACAATCACCAATCAATCATGACCAATTACCAAAGCAAGTAACTGATAGTTGGTAACTGCATATATATGTCTTGAAACTGTATACCCGCATTATATTAGCATTCTTGTTTAATACTACGTAATAACTTAACAATAACTTAACTGCAACTCCCTTTGTATCTCTTGGTTGCATACATGTATATGTACGCGTTTGTTTCCCTATTTCAACTAGACTTATACAAAAGCAGGACCGGTTTTGTACTATTTTTCACACATTAGTGTGGATGGGGCTTGTCCCGGGCTGCAACAACCCAGCCACAATGGTTGAACTACAAACGCAGCCAGAGCCGGTCCTGTGTATCTCAGGGTCTAGAGGCAATATCTATCGGGCCCATTGCCCTATCCTTTGGGGCTTATGACCCTCGCCCCTACTGGGACCCCTCAGGGCCATCCCTGAACCCAGCGACACACATATATTTAATGGATTATGTTTATTGGTCCACAAAAGCCTATTTCTAACATTCCTTAAGTCTGCTCATAATGTTTGCAGTTCAACCGGGATGGTTAATGTTTTTAAGTGGATTCATAGTTTCATATCAGATTAGATCAAGCTTAAACATGCGATATCAAGACAACGTTGACAAATGTAAAATTCTTAGATAGATTAGAAAATCTCACTTCATGAAAAAAAATCTCAGTTCAATTAAAAATCATCGATTCATCATAACTCAAACAATCTTTAATTTTTATTCAACCACAATTTTTAGTTTTTAAACACACTATAATTTTGTTAAAGAAAAACAAGGCATCTGAGACGAGTACTTTTTCTTGATTTTAGGACATTTTGTAAGTAACATTTGATGGACCAATCCTTTTTTTAGTTAGGTAAGAATTGAAAGAATGTGTTTCACCAAAAGCTTAGATGTGATGATAATGTGGCAGCGGCTGTGCTTACTTGGATTTGTAGTGGTAATGGTGGCAGTTCCGGCGAAATCGCAGCGAGCTGGCAATGACGGATTCTTCTGATAATAGAGGTTAAAGGCGTAGGAGGCATGGCTGGGCAGAGAATTAGGGTTATAACAACTCCCGCCCTGCTGAATGGAAGAACAGTCTACGCCTCCAGTGGGTCCGCACGCATAATCCAGCGCTGTCTGAAGCGAATAGTCCGGCGCTCCACTTTTCGCGACGCACCAGCTCTGCCCAGGAATTCCTCCCACCGGATTGGTAGGGGGCGTTGTCGTCACCGGATTGTAATAGTTGGGGCTCTGCAGCCAAGGGGCGGCGGTCGTCGTTGCCGCCGGCACTGTGATTATGGCCGGTGGATATGTTGCGGTCCCTGCTGGTGTTGTGACTGGATTTGTAGGTAAAAACTGATCTGCCATTTACAAATAGTACATTTCATTTATATACTTTAACTCCATCCCCCTTAATAACAGATCTCGGTTTGTTTTCCTTTGCAATTGGACAAAAAAAAAGGGGGAAATGAACCATAAGAAATTTTTTATCAGTTTATTGAGTTGTAGATGTACTACATATCCACTCTCCAATCCAGCTCTTTCACATTTTCTGATTTTGAAATTTTAACAGCAATTTTTTATTACATTCAAATTCAACCTTACCCTTCAATTAAGCTTTTAATATTGCATTTCCTAAATACATTAGTTCTGGTTAGATACCCCCCCCCCCCCCACATCCATATTAAAGACAGTTGATTTTATCTTTGTTCAGTATTAAACTCTACAAATTGGAAATTCATTTCGGACGGAGTAGTAGCTGATAGATATTTGAGTTTTTCTTCCCTTTTTGGTAAAATGGGTTGATGAATACTCCATAAAAAAGTAAGAATGTTTCCTTTACTTTAATAAAAAAAATATACGGAGTATTATAAATAAAAATTCACAATTTTTACCCATCTTGCATTTCAACCATATTTTGGCAGATGTATGACAAAATCACTAACGGCCCCTTATTAAATTATTCGTAGAGTTTCAATAGTTTAAATGTCTGAATGTGATTTTCATGGTATATTTGACCAATAAGTAGTCATCACTATTGAAGCTAGTGCATTTTTTTGTGGAATAAAAAACTAAAATACTCTGTATCTGGGATGATGTAGAATCAAAATTGAACTTGTGGAGTAGTGAGAAAAAGAATTAATGCATGTGTTCATCTCACAGCTTAACTACTGATCTTCTTTTTCATGGGCCACACATAATTTGGAAAAGTAATTTGGCATGATTCAGATTTCATATGCAATTCTTGGATTCAATTAACAGAGAGAAGGTGTGATGCAGAGAGTGATGAAATTAATGTAACTTACCAGCTGAAGAGCAGGAAAGATGAAGAAGCAGAAGAAGAGTCCACAGGAACAAGTAGAAGAGAAACCCTGCAAAGGCCATTTCACATATAGAGAGAGAGGGGGGATTGAGCTATATATATACGGAGTATGGTAATAAACTTAGATAGGTAGAGAGGAGTGTGATCCATAAAAGAGCACATGCATCTAATAATTTACCAAGCAAACCTATTTTATACTATCGATTTTATATGCTCTTACTTTATACGTTGTAACAAATTGTAGGTATTAAAAAATATTTTTATAGAAATGTGAATTTCATTTTGGAACATAAGGACGAATGATATATGTGGCTGGCAAATAGTGATAATAGTAAAGAGAAGCACTTTTTGTTTTTGTGATAAGAATTTTTTAGATCCTCATTTTAAATTTAATAAACTACCTTTGTTTTGTTTTTTCACATCATTATTCTTATCATGATGTCAAAAGAAGCACTTGATGGCTCTTTACAATGTGTCCACGGACATGTAAAAAGTCCTTAATGGATTAATAGAGGGTTTCTAAGACAATACTAAGAGGAGAGGAAGATGTTGATTGTTGAAGATAAAAAGTGGGGGAGAAGAGAGGCAGAAAGTTAAAGAGAAGGAGAGCTAGAATATGATGTGTCGTGCCATTGTCAGGAGAACAAAAAAGAAGAAGATTCCTTTAGTGTGAAGATTTCAATTTTGAAGTGGATTATTTAGATACCGTTTCGCAACACTCTTTTTCGGCTTATCATGCTTATCAACCAATACAGCTAGAAAAGTAACTTCAACCTTACTTATTCTACTTATAACACAATTCAGCGCGTGCAAGCAAAAATTACGTGTTTGGAGAAAAAGTTGGGTGATAAGCCTAATAAGCCGAAAAATAGTGTTGCCAAACGGCCTCTTAAATTTCAGCAGAATCAGCCAAATCAGCCGATTTTCGTGCTACCAAACGGACTCTTATTTTGCTTCTACCTTGTGGAAATTAATTGCATTTTATTTATTTTAGCCATGCAAGTATATCATATATCAAACTAATAGAGATATTTTTCAATAGAGATATTAGACATGTTTACTAATAGAGATATTTTTCAATTTTCTTTTTCAGTTTTTCATTCTCTAATTTTCAGTTTTCATTCTCCAATTTTCTGTTTTTATTTTCTAGTTTTCTATTTTCAAATATGAAAACATGTTCACCAATTTTTTTCCACTCGGTTCTGGGACTGGCCGAAAGACAGAAACGTCAGAAAGTATGATTGTAGTATAGAGCCGGATATGGTACAACCGAAGTAAGGTACCTGGTCCCGTGTATATGAAAGTTGGGACCGCAACCGGCCAGTCTCGATCGATCCCAATAACTAGTTTGACTAATTCTTTCCTTTTTTCCATATTGGTTGGCAATCCAACATCTCTTTGGAAATTCTTCACTTTGAAAAATGGTTTTCAAAAATAGTACCGGACCGAACCGGGACCACCCGGTCATCAACTGGATCAGATCAGAGCAGGATCCGGTCCACTGCTAGTCGTGAGTAGGCAAATTCATTGCATCGTCTGCACATTTCAAACTTGAGAAAGTAATAAAACTCACTTCTCCAATTCATCAAGGAAAACAGAGACATATCTCTCTTTTTTTGTTTTAGAAAATGATTGGGTAAATGCATTTTCTTGTTTTCTTTTCTCCAATTTTCCAGCATTTTTTTTCAAATTTTTCTTGTTTTTCTTTTTCAAATTTTCAAATTCTCTGGAAAACTTAAAATTATTTTTGTTAGTAAACAACCTACACTTTCCTTTCCCATAAACGATATTAATGGCTCAAAGCTAAAAGCTTGATATTTCACACTCAAAAATCATATCAGCAATTCCAGAATTGCTTTTACACTGCATGAATCAAATTTCTTGACAATCAAAAAGAAAAACAAGAATCAGTCTATTTCTTTTTTTTTTTTTAAAGATAGAATCAGTCTATTGAATTTTAAAAATTGAGGCCATCATAAACTGAGTTGGTAAAATCAGGCTATATTTAATAGTGTATTAATTATATTAATCAGCTTTCCATATTTCATTAGTTTATTAAACGTGAAACTTTCCGGGAAAAGAGTGAGAGGACCAACTAGCGACTCATAACTCGGACCCAACCACAGAAGAGCATACTGTATAAGATCTTGATCTGACACTGGGGAATTAATGGAAGCTAGGTTTTTGGCAATAACTCTAATCTCACGCAGATACTGATCCATGGACTGACTGTCCTTTTTTCATATGAGTTAACATTTGTTTTAATTCCATGGATCGTGCTAAACCGACTGCCATAAAACGGGACTCCAACCTTTGCCAGATGGCATTGGAATTTTTTATTTGATGAACCTCAACACAAATAAAAAATACAGTGTGTTGAATAGACGGCATACCGCTGAATAAGGGAACTTGTAAGCTTCTTGTAATTCATCCTATGCTATTAAGTGTAAAACTGTAAACCAATTTTGGTCTTCAAAAGATGGTGAGAGTCAGTGTGTTGAATGATGCCCTCAAGAGTATGTATAATGCTGAAAAGAGAGGAAAGCGTCAGGTCATGATCAGACCCTCCTCAAAAGTGATCATCAAGTTCATTATGGTTATGTTGGAATGACTTACCAATGTGGTAGCCCTGGATGTCATATACTTTGTATATAATAAAGGAGTATCCTGATTACAATAGGAAACTAATAAAATATGGATAGCTAATTAATATAATTAATACACTATTAATATTGTTGCCATGATATGATCATTTTCACAGTCATGAGTCATGACATTGAATTACATATTTTTTTGTTATTTATAAAATATAGGTGAAATTCATAAGAATAATTCTTAGTTTTAGGGATTCTACAATAATAATCCTTACTCATAGTGTTTGCAAAAATAATTTGCACTAGCAATGATGTTCAAAAGAATAAGTTGGAGTGAATTCAAATTAAGGTCCGTTTAATTCTCTAAACTCGTACTCCCACTTTTCTCTTCTCCTTTCTTCTTCTCAGGAAAAAATTAAACTAAACCCCGTTAACCTCAATATCATTTTCACCATATGTGGTTCTCTTTAGGTAGGAACTTAAAAGCACTAATCGAGACGGAAAGTGGTGAAGGAGAAAGTGGGAGTAGGGGTTGAGGGTATTAAACGACATTTGTTTGAACTCACTCCAATTTATTCTTGTGAAAACAATTGCTAGTTCAGATTATTTTTGTAGACACTCTGAGTAGGAATTAATCGTAGAATTCCTAAAAGTAGATATTATTCTCATTAATTTCACCTAAAATATATTGAAACGTTTAGGATCATTAAGTTCGAATCTGCATCAATAAGCGATGCAATTCATATATCTATCAGATGGCTTCGCTGACCCGGGGGTAGCACAAACCGAGAAGGAGAGCTGAGAGTGCTAAGTATAGATTGAGTAGGAAATTTGACAGAGTAATAGTAAGCTAGTGCGCAAGAATGACGATCCTTTTCCACAAGTTGGAAGGTGATATATATAGTTTACAATGATACAAAGACATATGTAAAGTCTAATTGGTAACTCATTGGACAACTAATTGATTGGTACTGTAGATAAGTGAATTGATCCCTTTTGTTTCTGGACAACTGTTGCACGGATGATGTAATCGCAACTGTACGCGGATCTTAAATGCTGAAATGACTAAGTCCACAATCACCGAGCTTCGGGCTCTGCAAAAGGGGTCAAGCTCGAGCGTTGCTTGCTTATTCGGGAGGAGGGTGTCCTCGATTAGTTTATGTGATGCAATAACGTTCTAGTTAACTCTTTGGCTTCGGGAGGTGTTCGTTGACTTCTAGCTCGTTTATAGTGCTGGATCTGGTGCCATCCTTGGCGGGATCGAACTCGCCCTGAGATATAGTTTTGGACTTGTCTCGATGATCTGAGAACCGAGTTTGGAACCGGCCTCGGAAGATCGGGCTCAACCTCAGCAGAAAATGACTTAGTGAATCCTGAAGATCCTTTACTCATGAATATTGATATCCCTGGAGGTATATGAGAATACACTTCATCACTATTAGATATAATTTTCAACGTAATGCTAAATGTGACGTTAAAAGTTATTATTAAAATCTTTAATTGACATGATATTAAACATTACTTTTCTTGATCACTAATCAACACAATACCTTTTTATTCTCTTTCTTTTTGAATCATTTTTAGAGAAAAGTATGGAAAAGGTACTTGTGGTTGTACCCATTTTCAGATAGGGTCATGTGTTTCATTTTTTTTATCAAAGTGGTTCATGTGTTTGAATTCCGTTATCACAACAGGGTCACACCGTTAAAAACGCTTGAATAAGACGGTGAATAGTAACTCCGATTTCCAAAAGTGTCCGAAAAACTAAAAGACAAATACCAAAAGGTGTGCCTCATCAAGAAGACCTCCAAACCACCTTCGGCTTTGGATTTTTTGGATATGTTAGGATTATTTTTAAAAAATGAATTCGCTAATATCACTTTTCGGTGGACTTTCCGCTAACAAGGGTGGCTGGAAACAAAAAAAGAAGGATGTCATAGCGTTCGTCTTGCTGAGGTACCTTCTGGTATCTTTCTTTCAATTTTGCACACTTTTGAAAACTGGAGTTACTGTTCATCGTCTTCATCCGACGATTTCTAACGGTGTCATGTGCTAGGACCCTGTTGTGATAACGGAATTCAAACACATGAAACACTTTGATAAAATATCAAACATATGACCCTATATGAAAACAGGTCCAACCACAAGTATCTTTTCCGTACTTTTCCTTTTTTTATATTTGCTCTTGTTTTTACGTTTTAATATGGTTTACAAGATACGTGAGGAAGCGGTCCAGCCCAGCTGGTCGCCGACTCACTCTCCCTTATGGGAGGTCTTGGGTTCAATTCTCAATGGAGTGAGATTAATCCCAGTTTACCCCAGGCCCCCAAACCCCCTTCCCCGATGCCCCTGGGGTTAAAAAATGGTTTACAAGATACATAAATTTCAACTTTAGAGGCTGATTTAAACTGTTGGTCCCGGTTATCAAGGTAACAGTCTAGAGGGGGGTGAATAGACTGTTATGCTTTTTAACTTTTTCAAGCTAAGTACCAAGGTTAATAGAATAGCATGTTTTGTTGGAGAACAGACTGGCAGCGGGTGGTCTTCTGGTAAGGGGTTCTGTCGGGATAACCTCACAGAGGTGCACAAGCACTTGGCCTTCTGTTAACTCACAAGAGGTGTTATGCTGAACACAGATACCACGTCTTGATAGAGTTAAGCAGTTTCAAAGTATATGCAAGTAATAAAAGCAGTAAGTAAATGACACCAGAGATTTTTATAGTGGTTCAAGGAACAACGTGTTCCTCTAATCCACTCTTCCACTAACCTTGTAAGAAATCAGTTACAACGCTCAAGTCCTAACACTTAAGAAGCTCTCCACGTCTTCTTCAAGTGTAGATGTCTCCTGGGATGCACTTTCTTGCTTCCTTTAAGACTGGTCTTGTTTCACTGAGTCTCCTTGAAGTGTCACCACTTCACTTACTCCAGTTACTTTAAGACGCTCTTCTTCAGAAAGAAGATGTTTATGAAAACAGAGTTTTCTCCAACTTGCTTCGTCACAAAAGGTGTGTAGATGAAGTGTTTGAAGGGTTGAAGAATAGGAGGAACTTTGCTCTTTGTTGGAATATGAAGATGTGAAGAAAAATAATCTTTCCGACGATGAGCTTTTCTTGTAGAGAAAGATGAAGTTCAGATCTCAAGAAAGCTTTTTTAACATTGTTGTAAGAGCAAAAGTTATCCCGGTAGTTCTTCATGTAGTATCATATATACTAGGGTTGTCTTCCCGTTGGAGGAGGGAGACAACTGCATTAAATGCGCGTACTGTCGAGTTGACCGGTTGGACCCGCAAAGTTGGTGACTTGCTATTTTGGGATATGATTCCCCTGGAATCTCGGTCAATCATCAGCTTTTACTTCTCAACGTATGGAGCTCATTAAATGGCATTAAATGCAGTGTCCTGTAGCTTTTCCGTTGAGGAGCTCCTAGCCGTTAGGGAATATCCCATTAAAATAACCGGCTAACCATGCTTAAGACTGACTTAGTGTGAGGGCTTCTATTGTTGTATACAGAGGGGCAATTCGCAGAGGACCTCGAGCACTTCTGTTCAGTAATCGTTCAGCAGAGGGCCTGAAGGTCTTCTGTCAGTCGATTACTCTAGAATGCTCACACTTAGAAAAATTCTAATACATCAATTCTAATGGGGGTACTCTAAAGTTCTAATGAGTCTAGCATCATCAAAAGCTTAATACATTTATTCCTTACATAAACATTAACCATTAATATCAAATTTATCAATTATCAATCTTAACAATCATGAATTATACGGAGTATATATCGGTGAGCATTTTGTTTTGAATTTTATTCTTTATTTTTGGAATTTTATCAATTCAGGACCCGAAAGATGGATTAATTATCAATTCAGGACCCGAAAGATGAAACGTATCGATATAGGACCCGAATAATGAAAAACTATCAATTTAGGACCTGAATGATTGGAAACTATCAATCTAGGACCTAAGTTGTCATGAATTTTATTATTATTTTTATTTTAAAAATTTTAATTATTAATTAGTTTTATTAAACTAATAAACTTTTGTGAAGAAAAGTTTATCAAAAATTAGTAATGGATTTAATAAAAAATTAAATAAATCAAAACCTATGAAATATTAGGTCCTAAATTGATAGTTTTCCATCATTCGGGTCTTATACCGATACGTTTCATCTTTCGGATCCTGAATTGATAATTAATCTAACTTTCGGGTTCTGAATTGATAAAAATTTTCAGACACACATTAGTTTATACCTCATCTTTATAGTGCACTCGACAAGTAGTATGAATGTAACCGCACTATCATACACATGCACACGTAGAAAGCAAAAGGTGATGGATCTTATCTTCACTGCTTGACTGCCAAATTTTACAGAAAAAGCAAGCATTACATACTTCTTTTTCAATAATGGGTAAATGAACTACGGACTGAGTTTTGCTTCACGTACCCATCAGGATTACACACCTACTTACACGTTTAAGTGTAATTATTTGTGCACAGACAATTCATAGACAATTACACTTGACTTTAATAGAGGAAAGTATTTGTAATCCCGAATTGCCTAAGCATAGACCATTCATTTAAATTAGGAAAAAGGGTCAAATAGACCCCTGTACAATTGCAGAACAGTCACTTAGATCCCTGTACTATTAAAAGCATCACATAAGTTCATGTACTATCAAAAAAGAATCAATTAGGTCCAAATAGCTAAGGGTAACCCATGATAGCAGGTCATCCTTTCCATTCTCTTTCCTATTTATTTTAAATTTTTCTTTCTCTTTTAAAGTAGACCACGTGTGCAATTCAAATCTCCACCACCCAACTCGGGCATGAGCTCAGCCCTCCGGTCATCTTCTCCGGCAGCAAGTCAGCAAGATGACTTCCCTTTATCGTCACTCTACCCCCATCTTCCCCTTTCCCCACCTCTGTAACGCCATTCCCACCGTAGAGGCCACAATGCCATACCCACTGCGGAGGCCACAAATACAGTGGTTTGGGCCGGTTTATCATCAAAGATGTAGTTCTTCCAGGAGCAAACCACTACCGGTTCCAACTTCCATCAACCAAGTAACATAATCCTTCCAGATCGATCTAAATCCCCCAACCCGTCTCCGGAACCAGAGCAAAGATATGGGGGTGAGCTTTTAACTCCGGCCACACACGTCGAACACCGGTGGCTGCCATCTCCGGACCACAAGCATTGGCCAAACAACGGGTCTGCAACGTGGCATAACTGCGAAGGTAGGGGCATTACTAATTTGCACCAGGGAGACCTGTGCTGCCACACGGAGACTCCTACCAACCGTGGAGAGGTGAGAACCTACAGGGGATGAGCAGCGCGCGTCCACCCAACACTAGAGCCTTCGTCCGTTCTGGAAATCCGCAGCAGCGTGAGTCAGCGCCACCATCCACTGGTCCACTGCTAACAACATCCCCGGTCAACCGACGCCACGTCCGAAGACGAAGATGCTGCAGATGCCGGAGCTTTCGCCTTGACTATGAACGGCGACGGAAAGTTGAGACGAACACGATGGCCATCGTATGAAGGGTATGCCAGCAGTGACCAAACCGCCGGTCCCCATTTCAGATGCTTAATCTCCATTTTTTTCCCACTAATAAGGATGAACTAAGATTACAGACTCCCGGTAGCAACGGACAGAGATCTGCGAACAAATCCACCCTAGTGGACCACCAATTTCCAAGATTGGACACGTGGTCTACTTTAGAAGAGAAAGAAAAATTTAAAATAAATAGGAAAGAGAATGGAAAGGATGACCTGCTATCATGGGTTACCTTTAGCTATTTGGACCTAATTGATTCTTTTTTTATAGTACATGAACTTATGTGATGCTTTTAATAGTACAGGGGTCTAAGTGACCGATTTGCAATTGTACAAGGGTCTATTTGACCCTTTTTCCTTTAAATTAATCTCCTGTCTTAAAATACTCATCTCGAATTCTTAAACTAAATAAATTTGAATGGCTAAAACATTACATTGTATGTTTTCTCTTGTTCCTAGCAAATTCTCGGAAGAACAAACAACCAACTCTTACTTTGCCGTTTGAGAAGGAACAGAGCAGTGAATACGCAGAGACTCAGAGGTCAGAGGATCATCATTTGAAAAAGTCTCAACTCACGTCCTTATACGTGTCTACAGACCTTTCACATATGTAGGTAGGATTTTTAGTGTGAAATATGATTCATTTGAGCCAAAAGCTTGGTAGCACGAAAATCGGCTGATTCAGCTGATTCTGTTGAAATTTATGAAGTTCTGGCTGAAGTGATCGCATTGGCTGATTCTGTTGATTTAAGAAAAATTTATTTGTAAAATATATTTTATTGATAAAATAAACAAAAAATTATGTGAAAAAATAGCTAAAATGGTTATCTACAGTAACTTCAGCCAATACAGCCAGAAAAGTAACTCCAACCTTACTTTTTCTGCTTATTACACAATTCAGCGCGCGAAAGCAAAAGTTTTATGTTTGATGAAAAAATGGTTAATAAGCCTAATAAGCCGAAAAAAGTGTTTCCAAACGGCCTCTCAATTGTGACGATTGCTTGTTGAGTAAGGATTTTTAGTTTAAATTTCATCGTGTTTTTTTAACTTTTGTATCTTAGATCTGATGCTCCTTATTTGTTTGCATTTTGAACGTAAAATATATTTTATTGATAAAATAAACAAAAAATTATGTGAAAAAATAGCCAAAATGGTTATCTACAGTAACTTCAGCCAATACAGCCAGAAAAGTAACTCCAACCTTACTTTTTCTGCTTATTACACAATTCAGCGCGCGAAAGCAAAAATTTTATGTTTGATGAAAATTTTAGATAAGTCTTTTTTTTTGCGAGGAAAGAGGTGTGAAGATGTCTTTTTATTTGAACGAATATATGTAATTTAGCTATAGAAGTAGAATAATTCAATTACAAAGTCTTTTAACTGTTCAATTATAATAATGATTGTGTAAAAACTAAAAACACCCGTTCAATCAAATTAAACGAAGTATGATTTCAAATAAAAATATAAATCTAGAAAACTTTTACCTTTAGATGTAAATCGATCAGAGCTTAGGAGCATAAAAGGATAAGCTGGCGAGTCAAGAACTCAAGGGCCATCTAAACACGGGTATAGCCGTATAGGTCTATATGGAGTTGAGTATGGATGGACTGGGCCAGGGCGGCACAATCAGGGACCAACCCGTAGTGATGGACTCGGGTCGGGCCGCCCGGCCCGGAACCGATACTGTTTGGGCCCGGCCCGGTACCCGGTTATAGGACCGGGCCAGGCCACCCGAACCCGAAATTAATTGGGCCGGGCTCGGGGCTCCTAAATGTGGTACCGGCCTGACCTATTTCTTTTTTTTTTTTTGGGTTTTTTCAATTTTTTTGGTTTCTCCCGGATTGGTCTGGGTTTTTTTTTTGGGCGGGGGGGGGGGGGGGGGGGGGAGTCAATGGTTAATTAGAAAAACAAAATAAATTTAAAAAAAAATAACATGAACCGGCCCGGAACCGCTGCCTACCCGGGCTGGTTCCGGTTCTTCCTTCCCAAAAAAACCCAGTCGAGCCCGGCCCGGGTCCATGACTACCAACCCGAACCGATACTATTTAGGCCCGGTCCCGCCCGGCCTAGCCTGGTTTTCCGAGCTCGATACCGACCCGGGACCCGGACCGTGGGTACAACAGGTTGGGCTTCGGGCTTGATTTTTGGGTCCGGGCCGGTCGGGCCCGGTACAGGCCGCCAACGGCTTCTTTATTTTTATTTTTTTAATTAAAAAGGTGAGTACCGAACCGGACCTGGTACTATTTGGGCCCAGACTGGAACCGGTACCGGAGCATACTTAGCCAGTATCGGGCTCCTATTTTCAAGAACAGGTAATGCTCGGGTCCGGCCCGACCCAAATCCATCCATAGACTTGAGGATTCCAACTTAAACACGAGAAATTGACATGGTTATCACCACATATTCCCTACCACCACTAGGGATGGCAACGAGGCGGGTTTGGGGCGGGGATTCGCTCCCCCATCCTCCGTCCCATGTCTAAAAAGTTTCCCCCATCCCCACCCCATCCCCCGCTACTCCCAGACCCGCCCCATCCCCGCCCCACCCCGGTGTTTCCCATGGGTGCCCCCATATAGATTTTATTTACTCCCTCCGTCCTATTTAAAGGATCCCACGCGGTTCACGATGTTTGACTGACCATAAAGTTTACTGACCCATGTCATTAGTAGAATTGTTTTTAGTAAATAAAATTTACATATTCAGAAACTACATTAAAAGTTCTATAATACCTGATAAAAAATTAAATTTGATAAAAGTTATACTCCCTCCGTCCCGAAAACAACCTCCCGGTTTGACCTACACACATATTTAGGAAATAAATTTGACTTTGCTGTAGAATGCACTGTTTGGCACTGTTTAAACACTGTTTGGCACTGTTTAAACACTATTTGGCACTGTTTATTACTTTTTTGATGTAGATAATTTGCCAGATAAGGAAAGTATTGAAGTGGGAAGTTAATTTTGGGACATCCATTTAAGGAAAGTGGGAAGTTGTTTTTGGGACGGAGGGAGTATATATAAAGTAAAAATTAAGAACAATGCACGTTGACCGGAGAATGTGGACGGGAACCTTTAAATGCGATGGAGGGAGTATCTTATTTGCATATTTTTTAACCCATTTTAAAGATAAATATAAATATAAATATATATAGCACTAAAAGACGTAAGCTAGATAATATCGTGACATCGTGTTTGATAAAAGTTAATTCCTTCAATTTTTAATAATTTTTTAATTTGAATAAGAAAAGTAAAAATATAAGTAAACATGTTATCATCATGTATGTCGTTACAAATTTCTCATCAATTAGAATACAATTAATTATATACAGAGTATGTTATACTTAAATATGCATATGTGTTCTATTTACTCACTTTCTCACTTTTAACACTCATATAACATTTATGATAAGTATTTTTATTTATTACGTATTATTATGATGATATAATATTTATTAATTCATTAGTCATGACCAATGTTTTAAAAGGCGTTAGTCGGACATCAGCCCAACGTCTAGCGCCTAGGCGGACGCCTAGGCGGGGACTAATCAGAGACATAGAATTTGCATTTTTATTTATATTTTTGCATAAATATGATAAGTAATATTGTATTTTTGTGTGTATAAAATACATATATACATATACATTAACAAACATGAATGATATGAATATCACATTTAATCATACGTAGTATATGATAATTAACCACTTAACATCATTATGTTATAAATATAAATAATGATAAAATTTAGGTATGTATACATTGATATAGACTTTTATCTTAATTTACAACTTCATTTCTTTCTATCCATGGCTAAAGTTAGAGTACGTATATCGCTTAGAAAATCAAAATTAAAAAGTGAAGTAATTTTCGGCGAATCTAGACGGCCTAAGTAGCTGATTAGGCGCTCTAGGCAGGCAGCTAGGCGCCATAGGCGGCCCACTAATTCATCTAGACGCCGAACCAATTAGTCGGAACGCCTAGATGAAAATCGGGGCGCACGACCACCGCCTAGGCGGGGACTAGTCGGACGCCTAGAACGATTTTTAAATTAGAGGTCATGACTAATACACAATTATTACACACACATATACATTTATATATGACTACATGTATATGCATGTGTTTGTTATATACCTCGTACTACATACTCTATAATTTACTTAAATAAGGTTATACATTATTTATATGTGTATGTATGTTTGTATATATATATATATATATATATATATATATATATATATATATATATATATATTAGAGATCAAGTGCAAACTCATCTTAATATGCTAACCTACAAACCAAATTCTAGCCCTCTATTTTAGTTGATCATCCGTTTTTTTAATCTTAATAAGATTGGACAATTGAGGGCTTATTAGTCTTTTAGGTATTTTTATATTTGGAAACTAAATCACGTTCACATAACCAATCTCATTCGGTTATCTCCTTCCTTTCACGTTCGACCATGCTTCTCTCCAATATCAAAGCTTCATTATCTCCATCTCCATCTCCATCTCCATCTACCTTTCCGTCTATGTCTCCATCTATGGTTGCGTACTTGCGTCTCCATCTCCATCTCAATCTTGTTTTTTTCTCCATCTTCATCTCAAATTTTATTGAATGTGATTGATGTTCTTTTGGTTTTAAATTTTTTGTTCTCAAAGGCCATAGATTCCGACATCGCCACGAAATTCGTGTGCACGTCTGGTTTTTTAATTTTTTATTTTGATATGGGTTTCCATATCAATTCAACAATCTGGAAAGTCATGGATTACAACGAAGTTCTTGAATTTCATATATATGCATTATGATGTGGAAAAGCCATCCGAATATCTTTTGTAAAAATATTCTTTAACTTATTTGTTCTTCTCTCATTTTCATATCAATTTTAAAAAAATATGTTTGTACACTTCTTGTAATTTCAGCATGAATTCTTTTCTTATTTTTTACCATTTAGAACATGGTACTCATATATTATGCATTCTGTGATATCTTGAATTATGTATGCATGTCATTTGAATATGGAATGCATATATCGCAATGATAAGATGCATGATATGAACTGTTACGATGCATATGACATCTAACTAAAATGTATTGCATGAACTTCTAAAATGCACACACCATCGTATTAAACTGCACTTATAATCTTACCAAAGTGCAATATACGAACTTCTAAGATGTACATGTTATAATGATTAAATACACCATATGAACTACTAAAATGCAGATGTCATAATGATATGATGCAATATGAAGTATTAAAGTGCACATATCATTTTACTAAATTTCAATACACGAACTTCTAAAATGCACATGTCATAATGATAAAATGCATATTTGTATAATGTGACATGTTTCTCTTATATTATGCACTTCTACTAATAAACCATTTAAAACATGTTTCTCTTATATTATGCATAATGTGACACCATGATATTCGTATTCATGTCAATTGAAATATCACGCAAATGTCATAACGATAAGATGCAGCAAATTGTCTTCTACGATGCACATGGAATCTTACTACTACAATGCAATACATGAACTTGTAAAATGCATGTGTCATAATGATAAAATGCATGCCACATATAAACTATTAAAATGCAGATGCCATTACGGAAAGATGCAATATGAACTTCTAAAGTACACATATCCTCATACTAAAATGTAATATATGAAACAACATGTTATAGTGATAAAATACAACATATGAAACACCAAAATGCAACATCGATATATTTTATAACTATGTAGTTCTAATATAAGTTATGGAGATATGATAAATAAAAAATACACATCTTGTCACCTTAATATGCACATCAAATAACCTTAATATGCACATCCCTAACCATGATAATGCAACCTTTTTTGTTGAACAAAATCTCACCTTAATATGTATATAGAGATTCGTCCCCCATAAAAAAAGATTCAACTTCCTCCAATTCTTATTAATTACACAACCTTTTTTTAATTTGCTAAAAAATGAGGGTGTAAATATTAGTAGTGGGTTACCTTAATTGATTTGACGTTAGTGGTGGGTTACATTAATTATTTGTAAAATATATGTGGTAAGTTGTTTCCGTATTCTTTTCATATTTATGTAGCAGCTCCGTTTTTAAGATGTTAAATGACATTGGTAACCTTCCCTCACTAACCGCTGCAATTTAATAGCCCATAAAATTTAAGTTCTCTGCATCTCAACACACCGAACATTATCGTGGATGGCTTTTATCCGCTGTTGATTTGTAGATTGGGACGGGTGTGATGAGTTTGTAGGTTAGCACCGGAAGCATGGTTTGCACCGGAACCGCACCCTATATATATATATATATGTATGTATGTATGTATGTATGTATGTATGTATGTATGTATGTATGTATGTATGTATGTATGTATGTATGTATGTATGTATGTATGTATGTATGTATGTATGTATGTATGAGAGTTTATATATATATAATGGGGCAGGGCGAGGGCGGGGCGGGTGTAGCAATCCCCGCCCCCGCCCCATATTTTAACGGGGTATAAATATTCCACCCATCCTCGTCCCCACCCTGCCCTAAAGCCCACCCCATCCTCGTCCCCACCCTGCCCTAAACCCCACCCCATCCTCACCCCAAGGGGCGGTTCCTCACAGTGCCCCATTGCCATACTTAACCATCACTCCTAGGGCTAGGGATGGACCGGGCCCGAGTCAGGACCGAGTTCGTGTAGGGTCACGGGCAGTTCAAAGTTTTTGGTCTTCAGGCCCGGTACCAGCCTGGGTCGGGTCATGTTTATTTTTTATTTATTTTTTTGGTTTTCCTTATTAGTTCCTACCACCCACCCCCAAACACCCCCAACCCGCCTACAACCCAATGCATTTGAAAAAAAAAAACTTTTTGGGCCCAGACCGGCCGGGCCTGTTCCAGAAGGGGTCAAGGCCGTTACCCCCCCCCCCCCCCCCCCCCCGTCGGGCCCAAGGCCCGGTCTCGGTCCCAGCCAACCGGGTCAGTCCGGTTCAGAACAGTGTCAAGCCAGGCCGGTCAACCTGGGCCCGGTCCACCCCTGTCTAGGGCTGTCAAAATCTTAGTCCAGACCAAACAATTCGGGTCCAAGGTAGCAACATATGTAACATGGACAGGGTGCTCGGGCTGCCAAAACTTTTTTTAGAAGTTAAAAGTGAACCAATCTCGCAACAGCGATGATTATTTTTCCTTTATATGCTACGTATGATTTCTCAATGTGAAACAAATAGTACCACATGTCCACATCTCATACAAATAACTAAAACACAATACCGGGAAATCTTTTTACATCACATCCAATTATTTAACCTATCAAAATACAAATTTAACTAACAAATAATCTTTATTTAAATGCTATAGTTTAACCTTTTGATGATGCAATTTGCGAACGACAGAATTTGAGGTCAGAAAATAGCGCCATGTTATTCTAGTATATGTATGCTTGAAATTTGAAAACAGTTGCTAGTATATACTCCCTCTGTTCCTGAAAATACTTCTCACTTTCCTTTATCACTTTCCTTTTTGGGCCGTACCTAAAAAATACTTAACATTTTCCCTTTTTGGACAATTTGTGTGATTCACATTCATTTTTATCTTTTTCTTACACAACTACTACCATATATTTCCATTATATTCCACTTTCTTAATAAGCGTGTCAAGTCAAACCGGGAAGTATTTTTAGGAACGGAGGTAGTACGGTCTACGGAGTATGATATGTGATATTATTTAAAAGTTATTTCAGAGGCTATGGAACAACGGTCGAGCACAACACTTGGGCTCTTTAACCGAGTAGGGCACAAGGATAGTTTGGATCTACTGCTTCTCAGAAATCAACATGCATTTAACATTCTAAATGCAAATGCAAATGCAAGTATACGTGTGCTTGTGCGTTCCTTGTGCTTTATACACACAAATTGGTCAGACCATTTATTATGGCCAAGATTCATCCACCGTTTTCGAGAACCCGCCCACAACTAACTAATCCATTCGATTTCATATCTAAACCCTTCATCTGTCACCTCTGTTAGGCAAACCACACGAACGGTCGATTACCCAGCCCTTCATGTTTCCACTACGTTGCTCTTTCATTTTAATCTCAGTTCAATTTTTTCTGACCGTAATTTCAGGTTTTTAATTTTGTATCTTGCTCCCAATTTTGAAAATAGGTTCAACGGAGAATTAGTTTGTGTGTGTGTCATGTATAAAGGAGAGATACCATGAACTTGAGAAGCTAATAATCACAATTACATAAGCGATGTAGATTAGAGAATACTATTTGGCAGAGTACCAGTTTTTAGCACATTTGGCATCAACAGACAGCCCAACTCTAAGTATATTCTTCCCATGGAACGGCTTGGACATACAGTCCACTACAATAGCCTTGGCTTCCTCTGCTGATTCTGTTGGCCCTTCAAGAATCACTTCATCGTGAACCTTATAACGTTACCAAAGAATCACTTCATTCTTCAATAACATCCAAGCCTTATTCCCAAAAGAGTATGGGGTCGGGCGGGAGGTATGCATGTTAATTTGTTTACTATATCAATTCATCTTACAATTAAACATGGGTAATACGACAACCTAGTTTACTATCCCATAACAGCCAAATCCCACATATAAACATTGGACTAGTATTTGAACTAAGTTGACATTTTGAGTCAAAACCTGAAGTCTTAATTCCAGTCAACTCATTATTATTTTGTTAGATGACATCATGTTTCATTTTTTTTAGTTTTTCACACTTTTAGTCCTCCGAGTATTGTGTTGATTACAATTTTGCTACTCGACTTTAAATTTTTCCACTTTTAGTCCGACTTTTGGTCCTTGACTTTGCACTTTTACACATTCAATCCTTTGATTATTGTAAAAGTGACTTTTTAATTTTTGACTTTCTATTATTATCAATGCGACACTTTTAGTCCTTCCAATATAATTTTTCCACATCAAGTTGAGGTCTAAAAGAGTCATTATGATTATAGTTGAAGGATCAAAAGTGTCAACTTTACAGTAGTCCGAGGAACAAATGTGGGAAAATTCAAAAATCGAGAACCAAAAATGTCTCTCCAATCAAAGTTGAAGAACTAAAATTGGAAAAATCAAAGTCAAGTACCAAAAGTTTCACTGACACAATACTCGGAGAACTAAAGGTGGCAAAAACTTGTTTTCATATGTTTCAATGGGTTTAATCTTTCGCAATTGATTCAGGTAAGAAAGTTATAATGGCATCCAGCATTTCCTTATGATTTGTAATTTATTATTTTGTAACTTATTATTCAGGTAGCTTATTATTTTATAATTCAGTGATTAGAGCATATGCATGCATGGAGTAAAAACTGAAGAAGCAAGTTGAATGAAAACCTGTAAAAGCAATTTCCATCCGAGCTCCTCTAGTCGTCGGTTCTTTGAAATTTCTAGCATGGCACACATTGCAACATCTGCAGCACTTCCCTTTTGAGGTAAGAAAGAGAAAGTGCATAGTCAGTGATAGAGTAGATATAGAAACAATTAAGATGGAAAGGAGGGTAAAGAATGGACTTTAACACAAAAACCTGGACTGGAGTATTGATGGCAGCTCGTTCAATGTGACCTTTTAAAAAGGAATTTGCTTTTTCAAGGGAAGGGAACCAGCGCGCACGTCCCAACAGTGTGTAAACACATCCAAATTGATGTGCTTCAGATTTACGTTGCTCTTGCCAAGATAAAACTTCCTTCCTGTTACTATACCATCTATCAACAGTTTTCTTAGCTTCCTTCAGGGATACCTGCGCGTACAGTGCATGCATGGTGTTAATCCAAGTGCCAGAAACCAAATCAAGATGAAAAATCTATTCATTTCTCTTGCTCTTGAAAAGTATGTGTCTGGATACCTTCCAATCCCGAGCAAGCCCCACTGTAGTTTTTCCATAAGCAATAGAAAAATTAAGCATCTTTGCTTTCCTTCTTTCAGAGGCGAACGCATCCTAGACAAAAATAATAAAAATAACTCATCATCATTACCCCAGTGCCGCAAAGGCTCCCACCAACGGTGGGGTAAGGGGGGGTCGGATGTACACAGATAAAATCAAATCAACGGGGTGAACCGTTGCCCAGATAATCAACGATAAATAAATACTGTTGCCCAGAGCCAAAAGGCTAAACCAACTTTTATTCCAAGATGATCAAGAATGAAGCATACAAGGGGTGCAAATAACCTTCTAGGTCTAATAAGAATAGGACTCCTAATTAAATTATTCTAGGAAACTGAATGGAATAGGAAACCTCTAGTTCTAATAGAACTCCTAATTAAATCATTCTAGGAAACTAAATAGAAATAGGAAACCTCTAATTCTAATAAGAATAGAAGTCCTAAATAAATCCTACCAGCAAACAAATTAAATTACGAAACAAAGTAAAAGGAATAATAAATATTAATTAAACAGCCCGCAACCAGTCCACGGAGGTGGGCTCAAGCCCGTCCCGCCCCATGCTCTTCCCGCTTCATATCAATCCATCCTCCAAATTACCTTGTCCTCAAGGTTGAAAACTCGCGGATCGGGAACTGAAATTTGCAGACATAGAATAGACTGGAAAATATTCTTCTTCTCTTTCCTGAACCTTTTCCTGGCCGGTTATTTCACAGAATTCATGATGCTTGAGGTCCAACTCTTCATCCTCATCCGCTATCATTACCCGCAGCTGCTTAAAGGGGCAATCATGTGTTGGCGTAAATGGTTTCTTACACCTAAAGCATAATCCCTTAGCCCGCAATTCTGCAACTCTTTTGGCGGAAGACGAGTGAACTGAGAGCGTGTCATGGACTGCCCTGATCTTGTCCCTGGGGGCTGTCCACTGTCTTTCGCCAAGCTGCCCTCCAAACCCTGTAAGCTGCCACCAATGGCAGTCAACGGGGAACCTGTGTTTGCCCTTAAAAGGCTGCTAGAACGTACCCTTGACGAATGATAATTCAGGCTGCCACTTTCTCCACTTTGGACGGACAGATTATACTCCACTTCGCGAGCTAATTCCATCGCCATCTCCAGGTTGTTTGATCGAAGCAATCGCAGCGAGCTTCAAATTGTTTCCTTAAGACCGCTCATGTAATATCCCAAATAGTGCTCATCAGACAAACCCAAGACTTGACTTGCCAACTAGATAAAAAGAATGTTATAATCCTCCACAGTTCCAGCTTGCTTGGCTCCAGACAGTCGTTCAAACCGGTTTCCCTGGTATCGAGAATCAAATCTGGTAACCAGGGCTTGTTTGAATTCTTCCCAGTTTATACCGGGTTTGCGTGATCTCAGCCATGTAACCCAGTAAAGCGCTCCACCTTCCATGGCTACCATAGCGGCAGCCACCTTTTTCTCCGATAGGGTTGCCTGTAACTCGAATTGTTGCTCCACTCGGGCTAACCACCCGATCGGGTCCCCCCATCGAACGTGGGTAGTGGCGTCGGAGTTAGATTGCGCCCTCCCCCGTCGATATGCGGCACTGTCAGCGCTCCGATGTTGGCTCCCACCGCGCTGATGTCCGGTGACCCAGGCGGTACCAACGCCTTTGTTAACGCGGCCAGAGAAGCCGCGATTTCCTCCAGTTTCGCCCCGTGATCTCTGAGTGTCAGGTTCATCGCCTCCAGTTTCGTACCATGGTCGTCCAGTGTCAGGTTCGTCCGGGTCTGTTCGACGCCCAGTCGGGCCACCTCTCCCGTGCGACTTTGTTCACTTTTCAATTCTTGCAATCGATCACTTTGAGATCTCGTCATTGTGGCGGGACGGGATCCGGCAGGTCGGACCAATTGATAGGAACAAAAAAATAAAAACAACGGGGTGAACTGTTGCCCAGCAAGCTGGGCAACGGTTATAATCCTTCACAGTTCCATCTTGCTTGACTCCAGACAGTCGTTCAAACCGGTTTCCCTGGTATCGAGAATCAAATCTGGTAACCAGGGCTTGTTTGAATTCTTCCCAGTTTATACCGGGTTTGCGTGATCTCAACCATGTAACCCAGTAAAGCGCTCCACCTTCCATGGCTACCATAGCGGCAACCACCTTTCTCTCCGGTAGGGTTGCCTGTAACTCGAATTGCTGCTCCACACGGGCTAACCACCCGATCGGGTCCCCCCCATCGAACGTGGGTAGTGGCGTCGGAGTTGGATTGCGCCCTCCCCCGTCGATATGCGGCACTGTCAGCGCGCCGATGTTGGCTCCCACCGCGCTGATGTCCGGTGACCCAGGCGGTACCAACGCCTTTGTTAACGGGGCCAGAGAAGCCGCGATTTCCTCCAGTTTCGCCCCGTGATCTCTGAGTGTCAGGTTCATCGCCTCCAATTTCGTACCATGCTCGTCGAGTGTCAGGTTCGTTCGGGTCCGTTCGGCGCCCAGTCGGGCCACCTCTCCCGTGCGACTTTGTTCACTTTCCAATTCTTGCAATCGATCACTTTGAAATCTTGTCATTGTGGCGGGACGGGATCCGGCAGGTTGGACCAATTGATAGGAACAAAAAAATAAAATCAACGGGGTGAACCGTTGCCCAGATAATCAACGATAAATAAATACTGTTGCCCAGAGCCAAAAGGCTAAACCAACTTTTATTCCAAGATGATCAAGAATGAAGCATACAAGGGGTATAAATAACCTTCTAGGCCTAATAAGAATAGGAATCCTAATTAAATTATTCTAGGAAACTGAATGGAATAAGAAACCTCTAGTTCTAATAGAACTCCTAATTAAATCATTCTAGGAAACTAAATAGAAATAGGAAACCTCTAATTCTAATAAGAATAGAAGTCCTAAATAAATCCTATCAGGAAACAAATTAAATTAGGAAACAAAATAAAAGGAAGAATAAATATTAATTAAACAGCCCGCAACCAGCCCACGGAGGTGGGCTCAAGCCCGTCCCGCCCCATGCTCTTCCCGCTTCATATCAAGTTTTTCCATAAGCAGAAAAATTAAGCATCTTTGCTTTCTTTCTTTCAGAGGCGAACGCATCCTAGACAAAAATAATAAAAATAACTCATCATCATTACCCCAGTGCCTCAAAGGCTCCCACCAACGGTGGGGTAAGGGGGGGGTCGGATGTACACAGTCTTACCCTTGTACTAAAGCACAGAGAGACCGTCGAAAATTGTCGAAAATTGCAAGGACCGACTGCTGCTTCATAACAAAGAAGCGCAGGCAGTTTAGTGAGTCAGTTTGCTTTATTCCACCATATTCTCAAGCCAAAAAATAGTGAGTCTTTGGCTCCATTGGAAATGATGGAAATAACTACAATAAAAAATGATGATGATAGTAGTAGTAATGGGGGGAAGTAGTAGTAGCAAGTAGCAACCAATTGGGAGGGGAAGAAATGATAATACTTGAACGTAACCTTGTTTAGTTTTTGTTGGAGGGTAGGGGTGTAGGGATGTTACACATAAAAATATTAGTTTTCCTAAATAACAAATCAGAAGGAACCAAAACAGGAGGGGGCGCTTACACTTAATTTTTTAGCCAAATGAGGTGAGGGTTTTTTTAGGGAAGGGGTTCATTTAACATTTTAACCTTTACCTTCTCTCCGCTTCTCTCAAAAAAAATTAAGTCATCAAACAGGCCTTATTGTCCTAAAACTTTATAAGAAGAATGAAAGGATGAAAGTATCAAAACTTGCATAATAGTAGTTATACCCACACATGCATGGAAAATGTCATGAGACACTTCTGAGACAGTGATGAGTTCAGATATTTAGCATTGTTTTGTTGATTTGTCTATTATATAATTGATATTGCATGACCAACATGCATATTAGAACATGACCAAGAGACTTTTAAAATTCAGGATATATCTGAAATTTTTCATATCAGATTTATTTTTCATCGGCCTTTTCAGAAAATTTCACAACCAGCATCATCTCTCATTATCAAGTAATTCTAAACTTTAGTGTCTTGTCATACTTTCAATATCATGTTGTAGATTCAATCTCTAGCAACATCAGTAAAGAGTGAGGAGTCTAAGGACATAAGAGTAAGATTTGGAGCAATATATTTGTAAAATAGTACTCCAGCCGTCCCTTATAAATGTGCTTTTCACAGGGCAAAATAGTTGTTTTTTGGTAGAAATGTTTTTTCCACAACAAAAAGTTTGATATTTCGGAGATCAGGAAAACAAAGCTTGGTTGAACGTGATTTATTTAGAGGAAGATAAATAATATGAACCACATAATGCTTTCCTTCTAAAGGAGATGGGAGTTGATTTTGGAAGGAAAAGGAAATTGTGAAGATTATTTAGGCTGGGTACATTTTATCTCTCAGCTAAAAGAAGGGAGATGCAGATACATTACATCTTAAACCAACATGAGACATTATGCCACATGCTTTAAGAAATTATTCATAGAACAGACAAGAATAGAAACTGCCAGAAATATATACCAAACAGTATGTGTACCAACCTTTAGTAATGGAACTGGTGGCATATCTTCACCAGGCTGAGGGTCCCATTCAAGGAGAACATGTTTTTGCTCAATTGCTTCTCGTATGTGTGGATACATGCTTAAAGCAGTCCTTGAATGGAAGTCTCCACCAGCTTCAAAGGCAGCTAACATACTCTTACAATTTGCAAGATGTGCAAGAATCCTAAGTTCCAACTAAGCAGCAAAGGATACATAAACAATTATAGTGAAACAGAAGGATATAGATTTTCATAAAAATAATGTTAGAGACCTCCAAATATCCAGAACAATTACAGAAAATATATCAAGAAACAAGAGAAAATCTTTATTGAAGATGATGAACAGTAACAGTAACCAAGGTCGAAGCCTCCCAAAAGAGAAGAGAAAACAATTCTCTAATCTTTCCCAGTCCCAGACCAATGTCCAAAAGCCTCCCTTCTCCTTCCTTCCCTTTTCTATTTATAGTATAAGCCCTCTTATTATTCTCTATAATAATAGGCCCATTATAACAGGACCACTAATCAGTATCTATTCTTCTAGTATTCATATTAGAATTATTATCTATTATTAATCTAATAGGTAGATCCCTATCAAATAAACACCGTTGAAAATGAAAATATTACCTGGCCATAGTCAGCCACAATTAAGGAATTCCCAGGTGCAGCGATGAATGCCTGACGAATTTTATACCTGTCTTTTTCCAAAGCTGGCTGGTTCTGAATCACATAAAAAAAATTAGCAGTTACAAGATGCTGGACGATGAGGGTAGACACTAAAATGTAGCAAGTGCTGGCACAAAAGTGGCAGATGACAAGATGAGAAATCAGAGTTTATTTCCAATTCAATTTAACCTATGACTTATATTATTGTTGGGATTATGGGATATATGAAAGAATATGACATCGGTAACATAAAAAAACATGGCAGATAATGTGGCCCTTGTTTGGTTGGGAGACTTCCGAAGAGAGGGTGATATGTAACACCACACTCCAGCTGAAATATACGTATATTGATAATGGCATCCTGATAATAAGATCAGAATTCCAGGTATTACAGCCTTGAATAATGAAGATGTTCAGAAAAAAATATACTAGAATAACTACACAATTTCGAGAATTGAACAATGGCCCTTGTTGCATGTGAGATTTTATGGTTAAAGCACCTCCTTCAAGAATTGAGATACGGAAGCATGACACCAGTGCAGTTGATGTGTGATAACCATGCTGCAATGCACATCGCATCTAATCCAGTATTTCATGAGAGGACTAAACATATTGAAGTTGATTGTCATTTCATCCGAGAGAAGATTTTAAAAGGACAAATCATCACAAGTTATGTCAGCACGACAGATCAGCTTGCAGATGTTTTAACAACAAAGTCTCTTCGAGGTCCTAGAATTGAATGCATTTGTAACAAACTTGGTGCATATGATTTATATGCTCCAGCTTATGGGGAGTGTTGAAACCCTAAACCCTAGCTTATTGGGCTCAGCCCACTTTATGGAGTTAACCCTAATTGTACCCTAGTTAAAGCTATAGAGATAGCTATTGTTGTAAGCTTTCATAAGATGAATAAGAATGAGTCATATATTTCAAATGCTTCATGTTCTAGAACTTTTAGATTTCATTCCCGTGTTAATATTTGAACATACACTCAACTCTTGGTTTGCCTCGGGCATAAAAAAGTGCAAAGTTCATTAGCCGTGGTAAACTGGCGCATGATATATAAAATTTCAAATGAACATTAAAGATATCTGAGTTCAGCATACTTAAAGAATTAATCTAATAAAATTGAAATCTTTGCATGAAAACCTGCAAATTTGGCCTCCTTGCTGACAAACGCCCAGTTTCAGTATTTAAGTTCAGTGAACAATGGATGCGTCCATTACTTCCGGATATCTCCCCGCCCTTACAGAGATAACAACACCAACATAAATGCTTCAGGCTATAGAATCAAGGGAAATTTAATGTGCTGAACAATATAGAGATTCCTGATGTATAAGTATGTCTTCATGTGTGTATTAATGGCATGGAAGGAAGAAAAAAAATAACGCCAAAAAGCAGTTACTATACATGCAAAACACTATGAATTTAGAAAAAGAACATTATATTCTACACAGTGTTGTTAATCCCGCATAGCGGAGCGTAGCGGCCAACCCCAAAAACGCTAAAGTGGTATAGCGGATAGCGGGATGACCGCTATTTAGACAATGTATATGCAAAGTACATATTATATGTGTGCATACAAATACATGTCATGCACATATCAATTCCAAGAAATGATAAACCACAAATATATTACTCAAACGTCATGAAATTTACACTTACTAATTTACCAATAAAAAGGCATTAGTGTCTTAAACAAAAGAAACAAATCATTTAAGTACCTTACTTCTAAACTAAAAATTAAGTTCCAAATGTTTCTTGATAAATTTGCAGTCATTAATATCTAATTACAACAAAATCATGGTTGCTGGGATGCCTTGAATTACATTAACATGGAAATGCATGCTATAGGTTATGTTTGATCTTGGTTTCTGTTTTGAGTTATTTTAGTAGGGTTTAGTAGGGTTATTTTATCTCCCACGTGTTTTGGAGGGTGTATTGAGGTTATTTTTTACTCCAAAAACATCTAAAAGTAAAAAGTACTCCCAAATTCCCTCAAAACTAGCACTAGAGTAGCCCTGTAAATTATAGTGGCGCTATAGCGCCCGCTACAGCCACTATTTTTCCCGCTATGGTGCCCGCTAGGGGTGGGCAAACGGGTCTTGGAACCGCGGTCCGGTCCGGGTAATGGCGGTTCGGGTCCAAAACGGGCCGGTTCCATTTTTTGTTGCCATAAAACGGTCCGGGTAGGGTCGGGTAATTTTTTTTAAGGAACCGGACCGGTTCCAAAATTAAAAAATAACGGGTACCCGGCCCGGCCCGTTATATATATTGTATATTAATTTATTAATAGTTTTGTGATAATCGGTTTTAAAATAGTTTTCTTTCCTTTGCTAGAAGTAGGATTTTAAATTGAGTTGGAGTAACATCCTTTTGTTTTCAAATTATTGATTAAATGTTTCATAAATATCTTATTACTTTTTATTGTTATTGAATTATTCCTTTCTATGGAATTTAATTATTTGTTAAAGATGATTTTGTTATATTTTTTTATTATATTGTTATTAAAATATATAAATTGTGTTTACCACCCACCATGTATGTGTCAACTTTGGCTAATACTGAAAATTTAATATAAAAAAAAGCAATCACTATAATATGTGATGTTAGACAACATGTTTAAATACAAATGTTAGAAAATATGTAAATTGGCTATGTTGCATATTTTTGGAATTTCTTTAATTGTTTGAAACTTATATACAAGAAATTATGGAGTATTATTGGACTTTTCGTTTGTGTTATATGTGCACCACTATGTTGTTATTTTCAAACTTGCTAATGTCCTATATTATTGATTATTGATTTTTGGAACTTCGTGAGTTTTTACTAATTTCAAGACATGAGAATAGAAACCGTAAAACTCGGACCGGACCGACCCGTTTCAAACGGGCCGGGTAATTTTCCGGTTCCTATTTTGAAAATTGTAATACCCGGACCGGACCGTACAATGGAACCGGCGGTTCCATTTTATTTTGCATTACCCGCCCCGACCCGGCCCGTGCCCAACCCTAGTGCCCGCTACAGCCATTATTGTCAACCGCTCTGCTATAGGCAGTTTCATAGCACCTAGCCCCTGCTCCGTCCCGCTATAGCCCGCTATTGACATCACTGATTACACAGAATTAGTAATTTTTTGTCATGATCTTGGTAACTTTATCTAGAACCACACATGCAAAGATCAAAAGTCATTTTAACACGGGAGAAGATGCACTCACAACCACAAGGTCCACAACCAATAAAATTCGTGAAAATCTCTGGTGAAATGTATTAGGAAGCACCTGTCCCTACCTAACCCAACTTATAAGTACCAAAGTAATTCACCTGCAAAGGGATGATGAAGTTCGAAATCAGGGAGTTGATGGAGCAAACTTGAATTAAAGAGGCAATGGCATGACACGCCTCTATTCCTTCTTTTCCACCTCCAAAAGCTTTATAAGCTGTTCCATACCCCGAAATTTCTTCACATGGTGCTTCTTCATTAACCACATAAGGCTCATCATTGTCTGAAATAGAACCGTCTTCCTCACTGTAATCTGATCCAGTAGTGGTTTGAAAATCAGCAGAAATTTTGCCGGCGAGAGCCTTTAATGCATCTCCGCTAACAGATGGCCAACCACTAGCAGTGTGCACATCAACCTCAATGTGGTCACCAATCTTATAAAGTGTGATCTTATTATACTTTGATGGAACCTTCTTGCCTTCTTTTATTATATTTAGTGTGTTGAGAATTTTGAAATCCTTCTTGTTGTCGAGAATCTCATTAGGGTCCCTTCTACACCGGAAAGAAAGGATAAGAAATGTAAAGGAGAGAAGGATTAGTCACAAGAATAAGAAAAAGAGCACAACCTGAAGAGGGTAACTTAGCACCTAATAACAAACAAATGAACAAAAGATATACTATGTAATCAACATATTTAATTGGGGGAATTCCCCAAATAGGACTACATGAAACTTTAATTGCAAGAATAGGACTATAACTTTAAAATTTCCTAAATAGGACTACCTTTCCAATTCTACCCTTTCTTTGTTTTAATACAATTTGTGTTTCATTAATAATTAAACCATAAAAGTAATAACATAACTTTATTTAAAATAAAAAACACAAAAAAATAATAATAAAATTAATAAAAAGGTAAAAAAAGAAAAATAAAAAAATATAAAATAAAAACTTAAAAAATTAAAAAAAACGTAAAAATATGAAGAAAAAATGCAGGCCTCTGCTGCAGCCTCAACGCCCTCCCAGTACCACCAGCTATGACCACCGGAAAATGCCAACATGTGTCAAAAATGCCATCTTGTTGGCAATTTTTGAAAAAAAAATTTGGCATTTTCAAAGAGTAAATGTCATCTTCATGGCATTTTCAGAGAAAATACAGTTTTTACACAAAATGGCATTTTTTTCGCCGATCGGAGGTGGCATTGCTAGGAGGTGGCCGAGGCTACGGGAAAGGCCTCCATTTTTTTTACATTTTTTATGTGTTTTTATCTTTCTTTTATTTATTTTTAAAGTTTTTTGTTTTTAAATTTTTTTTATTCTTTTAATAATTTTTTTAAAATAGTTTTTAATTTTTTATGGTTTTTTGCATAAGTTAAAATATTTTTATTACTTTTTGTTTTTGTTAAAAATTAAAATACGACTATCCTATTAAGTTATGATAAAGGTAGAATAGGAAGATAGGGTATGCTTTAGTCCTGTTTTGGGAAGATAAATAACATAGTCCTATTTGTACATTTAGGGATTAGTTTAGCCATATTTAGGGCTATTTTCTCTATTTAATATAATGAAGCACCATACTTATTCAAAGCGCCGCCAAAGAAGAGCTGACGCAGCTGTTGATCACTTCCAACATTCATGTATTTTGCATCAGGGCAGTACTTAGATGCCCAGTTGCGAAATCTTAGAGAAGCAATCTCCTGCTCGGCTTGAGCCACTTTCTGCAACTCAGCCAGATAAGCACAATCAACAAGCATGCCCTCGGTTTCCATCTGAACTAAAACCTCACCAAATGGAAGCCAGTATCTATTATAAAAGTTAAGCATGTTCCCTTTATAAACTCCATCAAACACCCAGACCAGATTAGACAGCTTAGTTTTCAAACTTTCATAAAGCATGAATGTGCTTATGGAATCCAAGGCAGAGTAAGAAATCCATAATTTGCGATCCGCTCTTTGCAACTCTTCAACTAATGGAATGATGTCAACTTTACCCTCAGTCCCGTCTTTCTTCAATTTTTTCCTGCCAAAAATAGTTTTCATTGACACTTTACCAAACAGCTCTTCACCAGGGGAGACTCTTGCATCACACATGACATAGTTATCACCTGTAAGAGCCTCAAGAGAATATCCTCCCTTTAATCGTCTGGAGGAGTCCCACAGCCTAGCCATGTGCACGGTATCGGCATTAAACCCGGATATTTTGAGTCCGTAATTTTCTATGACATGACAATCAAAGCTATAGTTGTGCCAGACCTATGAAAACTGAAAAGCATGAGGCATTTTAACACAAAAGTGCTGATTGCTCGAAAACGAGGAAAATATAATACAAAATTAAGTTAAAAAGGGACAAAATGGCAGCACATTGGAAACCACAGAAAACTGCCAACTCTTTGGATTTACCTTTCTAATTGACGGATCTTCAAAAAATGGGGCAAATTCTAATAAAATATCCTTCCCACCGCCATCAAGAACATCAATCCAGACACAAGATTTTCCCTTTCCAAAATCAGCAATTGGTCCAGAATAAATACTGAAGCATATGATTTCTCCATGACCAACTGGTGTCTCTTTCTTGACATTAATCTTGGACACCTATCAATTGTTAGAAAGCAGATAAATAATCTCAGAAATAGTTGATATTTTCTTCAAAAGTAGTTCAGAACATAACAAACTGAACATACGGTCCTGTATTTCTAAAAATAAATACAAATGTTTATATGTTCTATATACAAGCTTGTAAAGAAACTTTGATATAACAGAAGCAGGAGACATGCCTCAGTATCACATGCATGGATTAAATCTCTGTACTCATTTGTAAGCTTACTGACTACTTCCTTGGCCAGTGAGATGTTGTCGACAATGAAAACTTTCTCATAGATGGACCCCAGCCTCTCACGAAGATTTGCCTTGGTAATGCACTTTTCTGTGGCAGTAGAGTTTGCTAGCTGATTTGGGTTCAGAGTACCATTACCAGCAAAACCTGCGAAGTTGCTTCCCGTTTCCAGAGATGGTATGCCTTCATCTTGCATAAGAAAAAACTCTGTCTTCTTTTCTTTGGTTTTGGTTGCCATTAACTTAATAGGCTGCATATCATTTGGCAATAGTTGGATTGGTGATTGTGGTTCATCTCTTCTTAGTCGATACATCTGTGGTAAAGACGGTGAAGAACAGTTTGTAAATTGTACATTTTCAGAAAGTTTTTGCTCTCTACCACTAGAGTAATAATAATGGGTATTGTGTTTGAGAGTGGCATGTTCACGTATCAGACTTCTCCTTACCTTGCTAACTACATCAGACATTTCATTTTTAGTTATTCTAGGGCTTCTATTGGAACTGCCATTACATCTTCTGTCTTGTCTAATCACTTCTGCCTTAGCTCCCCTGGCAATGCGAGCTGCCACATGATCTTCCTTAATTCTCTGTGAGATTCCACTAGCGAACGGCCTTATTTCTTCTCTCAGCGTGTGTTTTATGTGAGAAGATTCATAAAGTATGGATAAAGCAGATAATGCACCGCTCATGGTTTTACAATCTTCTCCCCTGGGAATAAGATGATGTGTAACAAGGCAACATCAGTATAGGCAGTTCAACAGCATGCCATTATAACATGCTTAATACAAGTACAGACTCACAAATTGCACAACCAACAACTTCATCTTCTGAGCATCCTGGGATGACTCAGACTAGCAAAGTCAAATGTGTGACGACATTATGTCAAAAAATAGAAATAGGAAACTCAATTGACTTGGATGACCGTACATGTACAACATAACCAAGCTTACAGCTGGTTACAACCCAAAGGGGTGAATAGGAGAAAAAACGAAATTTGGGGTTATTCACCCCCATTTGTTGTACAACCTTGTATACAAGGGGTTAAAAGTGGGTATATTCACCACAAGGGGTGGAAAACCCCAACGCATATTGACTCTCTTCATTGCCCAGCCTTTGGCTGAGAAAAGGACAGGCTTCTGCCGAGAAAAGGAAAGAACACAGTACATGGGAGGGCTTTTTACTTCAGCAGTCCTGTGCAGTTGTGCTGTGCAGCCTTCTTGAGTCTTGTTTATTTCTAAATAATTTAATAACTAAATAAAATAAAAAAATTAACCAAGTTTCCAAGTTTATTTATTTACATCGAAATGTGTGGTTTTAAAATTCATAATAATTGATAATAAAGAAGTTTGTAAAAAATTATTTATAACAAAGCCTTTATTCATCGTATGCAAAACATATATACATAATTGATATATTGACTCTTGTTGGGTTGCAAAGGAAAACTCAATTGACAGAGTGAATATGTAATTTTCGTATTAAGAGCATTGACATTTGGATATATTGACGTTGACGGTAGGGATGTCAAAAAAAACCGACCCGCAATGACCCACCCTGGCCCGAGACATTTGGGGCGGGTCCGCCCCGCCCCGTCTTGCAAATGGGGCGGGTCCGCCCCGCCCCGCCTATACAATGGGACGGGTCCGGGTATTAGAATTGACCCGTGCCGCCCCGCCCCGACCCGCTCAATATATAAGTATACATACTTTTTCTTAAATTATACTACAAATATACTTCAACATACATATGTGTGTATACAATAAATCATAAATTCTTTGAAATTATAATATATGAATATATATTAGAATGAGATGCACGACGGATTATCAATGTCTTCTTTATATATAAAATTTTGATACATATATTCAATTATTAATATAACTAATTAGATTAACTATTCAAGTTTGAGTAATTTTCCCTTAATTTTGAAATTTTTAGCGTATCATGAATTTGATTTAATATATTGATTTTTCATTATTATTTAGAGATAAACATTATGTAGATTCAATTGGTAACAACTTCCTACAAATAAAAATACATACTAGCTAATTAGGTTACGGCGGGGCGGGGCGGGTCCGGGTCTTGCAATACCCGCCCCGACCCATTGCCATGTCTAGTTGACGGAAGTGGGTTGCAGATAGCTGGAGTGAGCTAAGTTTGTTTACTATCATACTTGGTGATTTTATCCACCTCAATATCAATATTGTATTTTGTAAATATTTATTTCATGATAATCACATAATATAAACACACTAAATTTGAGAAAGTTTTTATTCAAACACATACAAAGAACAGTATTGTTAAAATTATTGAGATATATTTAAGGGAATTATGGGCGTATTTTACTAGCCAGTTTATACAAAATATTTTTCCTTTTTTTATTAAGTTTTCATTACTTTAGCCTAATGGTGCCACATGTTTATATATATATATATATAGAGAGAGAGAGAGGGAGAGAAAGGATCAAATGAGAATACTTCTTAATGTGAGAAATGAGAATGATTCTGGAGCATCGGATTTTGGCACTGTGCATCAAGTAAAATGGAAATGTGCATATAAAAAATTGGAAAATGTGCATTTCAAGTGTGCAAAAGTTTACACGTAAAAGTGCACTTTAGAATTTTGCATTACTTTAACTATAAATGTGCGTTTTCGTGAATGATAAAGTGCATCGTTTTGGAGCGTTCTCATTTCTCATGTTAAGAAGTGCTCTCACCGGAACCGCACCCTATATATATATATATATATATATATATATATATATATTACTTCGTATTTAAACACGTGAACTTAAGTTTGTGCATGCTAAATCGTAAAAAATACATACAATGTAACAAGTGAGGCGAGCTTTCTCATTGATGCATGCAGCAGATCACTTGATTTCTTTCCAGACAAATCCCTACATCCTCAAACCTGATTCATGCACAGAAAGTGAAGTACATAAAAACATGCACTTTACAAGGTCACTTCGTGTATACACTATCCGATTTCTCTTATACAATTCATATAGTAATAGCTAAGGTAAACCCGCTCTACTCAAAGAAATTTTTGGTGTAGGGAAAGATATTAAAATATTAAATACTAGGAATCTCGAGAGTTAGAGGATCCAAAGGGAATCCTCAGCCTTTCCTCTTAGGGGAAATGGAAATGAACAAGGAAAATGGTTTTTCATGTTGGTTTTACCTTAATAGCCAGAGTACAAATGAAAATCAAATTGGATTATGCTTTTCCAAACAGTTTATATTTTTATATTTCTTAGTCTTTTATGTAATAGAAATATTTAGATAAAACGCATTTGCACAAATATTTATAATTGATTTATTGAGTTTAAAGCGCTTTTCTATTTTACTGTGCATGTTGTTCCTTTCTTTACTTTTCTTCAATAATTTTCCTCTATTTTCCTCCATCCTTTTTTCCAAGCATTCTCCTGGCTCCAAACCTTAGTCTAAAAAAGTGTGCTTGAGACGTGCCATGGTACGAGGCGTAGGGATGTGATATATTTATTGCCTCTCAGCGGATATGAGGCATTGCCCATCCAGCTCCTCTTGGAAAGGGGCGCATCTAAATATTCTCCTTTTTATTTAAACCTAATTAAATTACAAATTCAATGAAGTCCTCTTCTTCTTCCTTGAGTTAGAAAAAGAAATGGAAGAATTGTGTCCAATAGGATTTGAACCTATACGACAAAGGTTAGAAGACCTACTGTTCATCCAAAACAAAACATACGCTTTGGCGCTCTCTCATCTTTGCAAAAAAGTATGTTTCCTCTCCTCCCCCTCCTTCATCGAGTGTCGACTTCCGCTTCTTCGCCGTTTCTTATTCTGTTTTCCATTTCTCCAGTGGTTTTTCCCTCTGTTTTGCGAGTAATACACTACTGCTATAGTATCTTCCCCTTTACTGATAAACTACTGCAACTGATTTTTTGTATTTAATCTTGTTTTTCATGATACTATTGTGTTAGCAACATAAAGTACCAGACTTTAGCATTTAGTGTTGTTGTTTATTAAATGCATTTTAGGAAAGAAATGTGCCTCTGTTCTATGAGGCCTCCACTTTGTGTCTCGTGCCCTTTACTACAATGTTTCAAATGGACCCTTATAATTGATGAATTTATCACCTTTCCTCGTCTCTCAGAACAACATGGCATGTAACAGCTGAACTCCTTCCTCCATCTCACTAAGCATGCCCAAATTTGAATGGCACGTCGAATGAGAAGGAAATCTGTTCCTGACATCACACTACTCCTAAACCATTACATGATTATAGTAGGCACAGTGATATAACATAAAATACCATGTTCTCCCATGTGCTCAACCAGACTCAAATAAAAATATGTAGAACAGGAGACCTACACCTTTTGCACACCAAAGCAACCAAATTTTCTGTGCAGTCTCTAAGCTAGCTGTTTCTAAAGAAGTTTATTGCCCGGACTTTCTGCAACAAGGCAATTCATTACCAATCTAAATCACTTGTGTAGCTAATATGTTCAAAATAAATCATCATTCAAAATAAATAAAAGGGATAAAAAAAAATCATCAAGCACAGCCAATTGAAGTCAAAATGCCCATCATACTAGTATGCAGCACAGTGCCAAAGGCGCAAATGCCCCAACTAGGCACCGTGAGAGGAAAAATATCCATGTTTTAGTTTCACAACCTAATTAAATTATTTTAAAACACACTTTAGTAATACTCTGTTTATTTGGTATCCTCCCTCTACTGAAAACCATACAACACTCACGGAAGAATTGGAAGAGAAATGCGCAGTGGAAGAAATTGAAAGGTGAGGTTTTGTCAGTAATCGGGCTATTGTCAGTAGGGAGGAAGCTTGAGATGGTGAAGGAGGAGCTAGAAAAAGGTGACTGGAACTCGCGGACTCTTTGGGGTCAAAAGCGTATTGACACGGTATATAAAAACCGCATAATCCTTTTCACGGTTGAGCTCGTGCTCCTATACACAAGTCTCCGAAGAAGTATATCTCATACACAGATTAAGAGGAGTTATAAGTACCGAAATTGACACACCTGGGTCACAGTTAACAACATATGACATCAACTAAATGCAGATTGCAGAGGGCAGAATCGTTCTTCAGGGCTTCGTCTTTTGAGCAGAGCTTCAACCTTCGCATCTTCATCATCTGCGGCTTCCTCCTTCAGTCGCCTGGAGATGGCAGCTCAGAAGATGGGCGAGGAGTGTCGATTCGAATATGAGCTGAGAATAGAGTGACAGACTGGGGTTCGTTCGTCTACCTTTGTCTTTCGGGCAGCAGAGCTACGAATAGGCGGGCGGGCGTGAATGTCCGTAGGGGTTTTAATGTGGTTTAGGCAAACAAAAAAAAAAAAAAAAAAAAAAAAAAAAAAGAAGAAGAAGAAGAAGAAGAAGATGACCCCATCCCTGAGGGCCCCCTAACACTGACCGGACGGTATCCATGAGGGCACCCCTAGGCCCCCCGGACCGGCCCGGTCAACCGGTTCTTAGCCGGTTCGGGCCACCCGGCCCGGTGGTATAGCGGTCCGGGCCCGGGCCTCCATTTTAGTGAACCGGCCCGGCTGGGGCGGGCCCGGTTCGGGCCTCCAACGGCCATATTTTTTTAAAAAAAAAATCTTTTTTTATTTTAGAAGGCTCCTAGTTGTTGGGAAGGCTCCCAAACGGCTCTATAGCCGTTGGGAGCATAGGAGGGGGGTCTGGGGGGTTAGGGGGTGGGGTATAAAAAAAATCTATTTAAACTCTCATTTTCTCTACATTTTTTACACCTCTTCTTCTACAACTCTTCCTACTCTCTAATTCTCTACTCTAAATCTCTCATATTCAATCATCTTCATTCTTCATCTTCTCCAAATTCTTTCTACATATATATAATTTATATAATTATTATATCTACTTATATATTAAATATCTATTTATAAATATATACTTATACACATTCATATTATAATTCTTTACACATTATATATACTATATAAGTATATATACTATACACATTCATATTTACTTGATATTTAGTTATTATCCACACTATTGTTATTTACTTATATTTACATATTACATTTAGTTAATATATACTTATATATATATATTAAAGTATTAAGTATAAGAGTATTACTCATCTTATAGTAATATACTTATATATTATATACTATAAACATTATATTATATATTACTTATAATATATTTACACATTATATATACTATATATACTTATACACATTCATATTTATTTGATATTTAGTTTGTATACATACTATTGTTATGTACTTATATTTACATATTACATTTAGTTAATATATAAATTAGTTAATACATTATCTATTAAGTAGTTAATTGTTAGACTTCTCATTTATCTATTAAATTAGTTAATTGTTACATTTCTCTACATTTCTCTTTAAAGAAAAAAATAGTTAAAGTAGTATATTTTTACATTTGTCATATTTCAATTAGTTAAAGTACTTAATTGTTTCATTTGTCATATTAAAATTAGTTATTTCATACATTGCTCATTAAAGTAAAAAAAACTAGTTAAGTTTTACATTTGTCATAATAATATTAGTTAAACTACTTAATTGGTACATTTTTCATATTAATATTAGTTATACTTGCTACATTTCTCATTAAAGTAAAAAAAGTAGTACATTTTTACATTTGTCATATTAATATTAGTTAAAGTATACATTTCTCATTAAGGTAAAAATAACTAGTAAATTTTTACATTTGTCATTTTAAAAACTAGCTAAAGTAGTTAATTGTTAAATTTGTCATATTAATATTAGTTAAACTACCTAATTGTTACATTTCTCATATTAATATTAGTTAATTTGTACATTGCTCATTAAAGTAAAAAAAAAACTAGTTAATTTTTACATTTCTCATATTTATATTAGTCAAACTAGTTAATATTTAGTTAATTGATACATTTCTCATTAAAGTATTAATTAGAAGTAGTTCGATTTTTATACTCATATTTTAGTTCGAATTTGCTATAGTTTTCTTAGTCACATTTTATTATTACTATTGTACTCATATAAAATATTTGATATCATTTAATATTTGTTCAATTTTAAAGATGGAACATGGTAGACATTCTGTAGATGTGGGTAATCTCCAACGCAACCGCAAGAGGGAGATTGCGTCGACTCGTCCTACTTCACGCAAAGGCAAAGGTAAAGCGCGGGCCGAGTCTTCTTTTCAAAGTCGAGATGATTTTGAAACGGATTACCAACGGAGAGATGATATGATGATGTGCGACGAGCATCTACAAAACCTGTTGTCCCAAAACGATCCACGCTTTGCACAAGAACAACCCATCCCGACAACCATTGATGAAGAGGAGCTCGAGGATGACGATGCGGAGGAGGACGCGGGGGGCGACGGGACTCACGGCACCCCGGATGATGTACATATTTTAAATGCATCCTAATTCTCAATTGTACTTCTTATTTGAAATAAATATACTTGAATTATTTTATATTATTGTGTACATCAATTCAATAATTCAATTCAATGAAATTCAGTTGTAAACTTGTACTTCATATGTAGCACTTCTCAAATTAATTAATTGGTTACAAACTTATAACTTACAACTTGAAATTATTTTTGTAAAATCTAAAGGCTGTTTTTAAATTAAAATATGTAATATTAATATGTAAATTAATTAATTTGTTACAAACTTACAAGTTACAACTTATACACCTATTTTGTAACATTTGTAAATTATAAATCAAATCACTTTTCTAAGTAAAAATAGTTTTACTTAATTAAAAAATTAAAAACATTTTCCTTACACAATATGTATAATTTTCTAAATCATATCAACTTTCCTTGCACTTTTCTAAATCAAATCACTTTTCTAAGTAAATTATACACAATATGTATAATTTTCAAAAAAAAAATTAAAACATTTTGAAGTGGGAGATTGCTCCCAAACGGCTATATAGCCGTAGGGGCTTAGGGTGGGGGCAGGGGGGGTCCCGGGGGTGGTGGGGTGGGGTTCAAAAAAATCTATAAATACATCTATTTTCTACCATTTTCTACACCTCTTCTCCAACTCTTCTCCATCTTCATCTTCTCTTATTATCCCACATTTCTACTTATACATCTACCATTTTAAAGATGGAAAGTAATTCTTCTGTTATGCAAAACAACTTTGATAAGTGGAAGGACCCGAAGACCGGACTGTGGTGGGCAACTTGCAAGTGGTGCAAGAAAGAGTGTTGTTTGGGGCGTTCACACGGAGTCGGGATGCCAATAAAACATATGAAGTCATGTGACAAAGGTAAAACAACAACCAACGGTGGCGGAAATCCCAATTGATATTTATTCGAAAATGTATTTCATATTGTTATTTTTTCCTCAATTCTCAAATGTACTTCCTATTTCAAATAAATGCACTTGAATTTTGTTTTTAATAACAATTATTATAATAATATAATATATAATTTAAAAAAAAATAAATCAAAATGACCGGCCCGAACCGGGCCCGGCCCGTGAACCGGGCGGGGGCCCCAGCCCGAACCGGACCCGGGGTTACCCGGGCCGGTTCCGGGCCTCCCAAACCTTGAACCGAGGCCCGGCCGGTTCAAGGCCCGAACCGGGCCCGGCCCGAACCGAGTCCATCCCTAGGCCCCCCAACACCGACCGGACGGCACGATGGGAGGATGTAAATTGGACTATGATCACAATCTGACAGATAGAGAGTGAGGCTCTGTCCCCGGTACTTGCAGAGGCTCTATGCATTTTTCAGCATAGTAACCCCTCATCGCAGTTGTCGGGATTCGAACCCGAGACCTAACCCTTATGGCACTCCCTCGCTACCAGCTGAGCTACGTCCACCGGTATGATTTAGGCTTTATCATGGCAGGTGACTGTGAGTGGAGGTCCTATGGATTTGACTCATTTTCTTCTTCCAGAGTCAAAATGCATAACAGAATTTTACTAAATGGATTACCATAGCAATATTACTAAATATTACATGCTTTCAAAATATTCAATTATCGTTACTTTTCTCATTTTTATCCTTTTTCCTTACAGTTTTCAAATTCTTTCCTACTTTTTCTACACTATTCGTTATTCCTACTATTTCACTTTAAATGGTGTGCCCAAACCTATTGTAAGAGCATCCCCATCCATAATTTATTTTTGGGATCATTTTTATGATGTGGAGGATTTTTTGGGGATCATGGATGAGCAGTTGAGAATATTTGATAAAATGATATGGTGTCAAATTCTAAAGCTGAATTATTTTGAGATTATTTCCAACTTTTAGACTCTTCTCTTCATTTTCTAGGCATATACTCATAATTAAGGTGATGACTAGCTTTGTAGAGATTTTGAAATTGAGTGCATGTCTCATATAAAATCTAGGTAAATTAAGATCATGGATGAGGAGAAATTGATAGGTTTGGAGATTATTTGAGATAATCTTATGTGGAAATGACATGGCAATAAGAAACCATAAAAACCCGTAAACTTATGTATCATTAATGGAGATGCTCTAAAGAACTTTCAAATATGGAGGGAGTCGTACAGTACCTGTCACACGTGATGCACGGGGAATTACCTCTCATATATCATTATGTACTAAGCATATTGGAATGTGATAAAATTGGGAAAATAAATAGGCCTTTGAAATAAATATGTAAATGAAAATCCATATGAATTATAATATAAATAAATGTTTTACAACTTTTGAAAGATTTCTTGGTATACAAACATTTTTTATTTTATTAATTTTCATACCATCTTGGTCACATACTTCCGAGGAATACAACCTTCGAGACCGAATATACACATCAGGACACAAAGGAATGATATCTCACATGGGTGAGGGCCATCCCACTAATGTGCACCTCTCAAAGGTAGACCATTGGTGGTTAGATGACTTATTGAGGCTTTGAGGCAAAGAGGGGATGGGAGGATGTTGAGGTTTGAATAGTGTGGGTTTCAGTTGGTCAATTTGCACCTCTTAATGGTCATCCATTGGTAGCTAGGTCAACCATTAGAAGGCGTTTACTTCGCTGCTAAAGTGACAATTAGGTTAGTAAGACAGGTGAAGTAAACACACACTTTTTTTTTGATAATTAAGTGTTCTTATTAATGAAAAAGAAAGTACAAAAACGAAGCAAGGAAAAAAACAAAGAAAATAACGAAAGAGTAAATAAAAAACCAACCCACAGTACAATAACCCCCCCTAATAAGAGTAAACACACACTGACACACGCTACTTAAAAAGTCGCTCACTAACCGAAATAGGTGCTTAAAGTGACGCTTACCAAGCATATCACCCCCCATGTATTAATTAAGCGGCACTTTAAGCTTTTTCACTTTCCGAATTTACCCCTTGCCCATATCCTTATTGTTACCCCCTACCCGCCCTACACCCCAAACCCGACCCGACCCTACCCCCCATCCATCCTTGTACCTTACCCCTACTCGACCATTACCCCACCCCCACCCCGCGTACCCCTTTTCCCTACAATGACCCTACCACCCCCACCTCGGCCCCGCGTACCCCCACCCCCCACCTCGGCCTCGCCTCGATCCATACCCTACCCGGCCCCACCCGATCTCGACCCCACCCCCACCCTACCCCTACCTTACTCCGACCCCAACCTCGCCCACCCACCCACCCCAAACCTAGGCACTTTCCACCTTACCCCAACCCCCTACCTCCACCACATCGGCCCTACCAGACCCCACCATATCCTATCTTGCCCTACTCCTACCCTACCTTACCTTACCCTGACCCTAACCCCTACCCGACCCCTTACCCACCTCCACCCCCAAACCCTAAGCCCTTGCCACCTACCCCAACCCTACCACATCGGCCCCACCCTAACCCCCTAGGGGCCCCCTCCTGCCCCAACCCCTTATCACATCAGCCCCACCCCACCCTACCCTACTCCCTAACCCCAACACCACCCTACCCTACCTTACCTGACCCCATCCTACCTCTACCCTACCTACCCGACCCCACCCCAACCTCTTAGGCCCCTTACCATACCGCCCTAACACATTGGCCCTAACCCTGACCCCACCCTACCCCTACCCCATGCCATTACCACCCTACCCTAGCGGGGCCCACCCCGACCCCACCCTGTCCTACCCTACCTTACCCGACCCCACCCCTACCCTACCCCCTAGGCCCTTAACCACCCTTACCCCAACACCCTACCACTACCACATTGGCACCACCCCGACCCCACCCCTAACCCCTTTACCCCCCTTAGCACCTAACCCAACCCCCTACCATGTCGGTCTCACCTCCGACCCCACCCTACGTGGGGTGGGATGGTGGTAGGGTGGGCCAGGATCTGGGTGGAGCCAAGGTAGGAGCATCTGGTAAGGGTGGTAGGGGTGGGGTAGAGTGGGGTGGGGTTGGGGTTGAGATCGGGGTGGGGCCGAGGTAGGGGCAAGTGGTGTATTGAGTGGGGTTGGGTCGTGGTTAGGGGTAAGGATGGGAGATTATGGGTAGGGTGGGGTCGGGGTTGGGGTAAGGTAGGAGTAGGGGCCTGGGGTCGGGGTAGGGTAGGGTATGGGTAGGATTAGGGTAGGATATGGTGTTATGGTAGGGGGTTAGGGGGGTAAGTGCGGTGGAAAGGGCCTAGGGGTAGGGGCGGGGTCGAGGACGGGGTAGTGGTGGGGTCAAGGTAAGGTAGGGTATGGTAGGGTAGGAGTATGGTAGGTTAGGGTGGGGTCGGGGTGGAGCTGATGTGGTAGGGGTAGGGGTGGGGTGGTAAGGGCCTAGGGGGTATAGGGTGGGGTTGGGGTAAGGTAGGGTGGGGGTAAGGGGTTGGGGGTATGGGTACACATAATACTTGTGTTCATGAATGTTTGTGTGTCTATATATGTATAGGGTTATTTTGGACATTTTAATGCTAAACGATATTTTAAACCTTTTGAAGTAAACACGATCTTACAATGTTGTTTATTTTATGCGCCGCTTATTAACGCGGATCTCAGTAAGCACCGTTTAGTAACCCGTGAAGTAAACATGTCCTTAGTGTTTTTATTTCTTACGCGTGGAAACTAGTATAAAGCTGAGTGATATTTCAATGCTTCCTTACAAAATAATGAACACTTGCTTTTAGTAAAATAAATTTATAAGAAATTTAAAATGTGATAAAAATCTCTTATAAATTTACTTTTCATCAAATTGTTATTTTGACTGCAAGTTGGTCTTTTGTTTAACTGTTTTGTGCTAAGAGAAGAGAGAATTGGATTTCGGATGAGTTTAACTGAAAACCCAGTTTTCAGTTGGCTGCCAAGGATTTCGGCAGACTGCTGATTTCTTGTGTTTTCCAGCTAGCGCATTCTTAACAATGTATACCAGTTAACTCTTTTCGTACCTTTTCTTTTTTATCTTTTTCTTTTCGTTTTATGGTACGTTTACTTCTCTTTTTAGCACTCTTTGCTTTTTATGAGTACTTTACCACTAAATATGGAGCACATTACAAATAAACAAAGTAGAACATAAGTAGTAGTCTAGTCTAATACAAGGATAATAAAAAGTGGTGACATCATCAAAACTATTATATTATAATCATCAAAATCTAGGGGACCTAACATTTACTAATAACCCCCTGAGGTTATGCCATACTTATTAATGCAATTTTGTATTTTCAAAAATCAATTAGTTACCCCCTGAGTTTAGATCATTCTCGTTCTTTGCCCCCCTCACGTTAATATTTGTTAACTTTAAATTTAATATAATTCTTAAATTCAATGAAAAACGTCTATAAAATAATTTTTTAATGTAAAACACAAATTATTATCATAATTACAATCCATTGTTGTTGATTGTTATTTTTCTACTTAGCTACTCCATCATGGAATAGATATTATTGAGAGGAATTAAGAGAAAATACTCACGAGTAAAATATAAAAATATCATGAGTTTTTAATAATGTTATTTTAAAAAATTAAATATCATTTAATCTTATAAAACTAATATACTTTTTGCAGCCAAAATAACTTTTGTAAGGATATAATCATCACAAATTAGTAACAGAGTTAATAAATATTTTAAATAAATTAAAATCTACGATATTTTAGGTCTAGTTTTCAATTATATATTTAGATCATGGAATAATTGGAATAATCATCACACATGTTGTCTTTTAGGTCCCTTAATGATACTAAACCTATCTTTTAGGTCATGCAATGATAAAAAAATCTTGGTATTTCTTCTTTGTTACACACGAAATAATTAAACGTCATTGCGATTAATTCAACCGAATGAATTACAAATAAGACTTTTATATTCATAATGAAAAAGTGTCTGAAATTTTGATAACACATTTTATAAACATTTCTTTTTATGTATTGTGATAGCAAGATAGAGGAGCGGCAATGGCATGGGGAAACCCTAGCCGCCTCCTCCTCCTTTTCTCTTCTTTTCTTCTCTTCTTTCAATGTTCTTTGATTTCAGTAATAGAAAAACATCTTCTTAATCAGTGCTTTCAGTTTTATTCACCTGTTTCTTTCCCAATGTTGTTTGGAGGTATTATTTTCGGTAGCGGAATATCGTCTGCCAGATCCATATTCCCCGCCACTTTCGGTCGGGCGTTCTTGTGTGCTAAGAAGAGATTTGAACTGATATCTTCATCAATAAAAAACATGACTTTCTTCTGCGCCAAAATTGAGACGGATCGCCCCCTCCTGAACCACCGCCGTTCCAGGAAGATGAGATCATTTGGATTGCTTTCTTTTTGGTGGGTGGTGAAACCGGAACAAATTCTACAGTTGGCTCCTTACCTGGAGAAACCGGGATGTTTAAGAGTTCTTTTGATAATTATTGTGATCGTAGCAGGAACAATCAATCTGCGGGTAGAGTCTACTTCTTTGCGGGATTAGCGATTCGGCGTTTTCAATTAGAACCGTCCATTTCTACGTCTCATCCCATTGTAACCTAGAGCTTTATGATTGCAATGTTTCATGTCATCTTCATTAATAATAATTAAGTTATTTATTTAAAAAACATTTCTTTTTATGTATTCCGTGAGTATGACTCGTGAGTCCTCCCCTTAACTACTCCCATTTATAGTTACTCCACGATCGAGTAGTTAAGTAGAAAAACGAATGATCATCAACAATGATTTATAATTATGATGATAAAATGTTTTATTTTTAAAAATTAATTTTATATACACCTCTTATTGGATTTAAGAGGTATATTAAATTTAATTTAACAAATATTAACGTGAGAGGGTGTATAGTGAGAATGATTAAAACTTAGGGAGTAATTAATTGATTTTTAAAAATGCAAGGTTGCATCAACAATTATGATATAACCTCAGAGAACTAATAATAATTTCCTCTTTTTTTATTTTATTTTATTTCATGGTTACCCACTTACCCGTTTGGCTAGGAAGAGCAAGAAAAATTGAGGGATGTTTTTTAATTGGAGTAATTAATTAACACTAATGCTGGTAAGATTCTCTTAGAAGATCTGATTCTCTTCAAAACTTCTTTTTAACTGTTAGCAAGTCAATTGTCTCATCGCCAACCACACTGATAACTCCATCCTTCCTTTTTCTTCTAGTAGTATTTCTTGATTGGCCACCACATTACTTAACCCAGTTTACACGATCCATTAAGCAACACCACAATATTAGAAACTTGATTACCCTCTGCAAAGACAGCTATTTGCTGTTGTAAATTGGTTTGATTTTCACCGTCTTTAGGAGGTGGCAGGTGGCTGTGTAAATACTCAAAACCTACGTTTCACTGAAAACGGAAAACCTGCATTGGAGAATTTACCAAAATTTGCTATTGAGAAGAGATTCTTTGTGGGGAGGGTCCTGGGGATGTGGGTACTTTGCCACAGGCTCTCTTGGGCTTGTTTGGCAAGAGATCTATGATTGGGTGATAAAAAAGAAAAGACATGGTGGTGGAGTTTCTGAGATCTGCGGTCTAAGTATTACGCTTTGAATCATCTCTTCGCAAGGTACCACAAAACTTAAAAAAGGATGTGATATTTCTTGTCACATTCACTTGTTTTCTGTGTTTTAAGCGTGTTTTCCTTTCATAGCATTTGCTAGTCATCATCTTTTGTGGGAAATATGCTTTTGATTGAAGTAAGAAACAACTTTAATTGCCTCATCTATAAACTTTGCATTTGAACAAATTATAGGTGTATTGGTTGGGCAGAGCTTCAAACTAGGGGACTCATGACATTTTTTTTTTACTTTTGCATATCTGAAGGAAGCAGATTTATTTTTGAAGAGATATTATGGTTATATTTGGATTGTTATTTAATATCTCAGCTTCTAGTTTATATGATCATCTCTGTAATGTATATGTGCAGGATATTTTTGGCATATTAACTGATGGCTTCTGATCTAAACAAGGGATTATCTGAAGAAACGGCTGTTGGCCTAAAAGTATGGGAACTGATTGGGATTGTAGTAGGTTTGTTGATTGTAATAATCCTCTTAGCATTGGCCTTCTATCTCACTCTAAGAAAGAAATCAAGAAGACCCAAAGACCATCTTCCCATTTGTCAAATCCCTAGCGTTTCCAAAGAAATCCAGGAGGTTCTGGTGGAGCATATGCCAACAAATCATTTTTCTCCTCGAGATGGGGTTCTTCATACTATTCATGATAAATCTGGTCATAAAGATTCAGACAAAGTTTTGGTTCATCTCAGTTTGGGGAAAACCAAGAGTGTGGATAATAATAACAACAATATCAGTCTTTCAGGTTCTTTTCACCTCGTGGAAAAAGAATTTGGTGGATCCCATTCAGGAGAAGAAGGGTCTACGGGTGCGTTTTCCGGTTACAAACCTTGTACATCTCATCCAATTGCTGCACCTTCTCCATTAAGTGGGTTGCCTGAGTTTTCTCACTTGGGGTGGGGCCACTGGTTTACGCTACGGGACCTTGAACTTGCCACAAATCGTTTTTCCAAAGAGAATGTTCTTGGTGAGGGTGGATATGGTGTCGTTTATCATGGGCAACTGATCAATGGAACTGAAGTAGCTATTAAAAAGCTCCTCAATAACCTGTGTGTTAATTCTAACCTTTTGGTCAATTTTGTGCCGGTCAATTTTGTGCTCTTATTTGTATTTCTGTTGCAGAACATTTTCCACTTTTGGCTTCATGATATCAATTCTTTTTCGCTTTTGGTCCACAACTTTCACTTTTCCAGTTTTGATGCATCTGCTTGGACTTCTTGCCACTTTTTTGTCCATTTAAGTTCACTTATTTGGCAATCTATTGGGTGGAGCAGATTTTAAAATTTTATCCAAAAATACGAAAATACTAGATTTCCAAACCAAAGTGACAATGAATCCATTTTCCTACACGAACAAGGGGAAAAAGTGAAAGTCGTGGATGAAAAGTGGGAAGGTCCTAATAGTCGTGGGACACAAAAACCGAAAAATTTTCTTGTGTTGTATTTTCTTTACATATATGAGTTCAGTTTTTCTTAGTGCAGTGGTCAAGCAGAGAAAGAATTTAGAGTGGAGGTTGAAGCGATTGGGCATGTGCGCCATAAGAATTTGGTTCGTCTTTTGGGATACTGCATTGAAGGAACACATAGGTTTTGCTTTCTATCCTCCTCTTAGTCACAAAATAGTTTTTCTTCTCAAAACGTGCGTGAACTTTAATCCGTAAGCCCATAACCTTTGTTTTTGGAGTTTATGATGGTATAGGTGTGTATATGACTATATGAGGTGTGTAAGATCTTTATTGCCTTTTATAGATTCAGTACTAGTGATTGCTACACTTTTAGGTTGACATTGCATCAAGGCATCATTTTTGTTTCACCCAAGGTATTTTTATCTGAACCAGACGGGCCAGAAAATCGCTATGGGCAGCACAGTAAACTGGTGCTGGAGTGAAAAGGTTACACACGTAAAAAATCTGGTTTAAATAGTGTGAATCAGCAAATGAACAATTTCACACTGTTTGATTTTTTCTTTAGCCCAGGCGATTGTTTTCATGGACCCCTCCAGTTCAGAATACGCTATTGTTAGTTTTTTTTTCTTCCGATTTTCTACCACTGACCCCCCCCAACCTGACTGTTGAATAGTTGAACCTGTACAGTTAACAGTTCAATTACTGGTCTGGTTTTTTCAATACCTTGGTTTTACATATCTAGTAATTCATGTACTCATGTACTGCAGGATTTTGGTTTATGAGTATGTGAACAATGGAAACTTAGAGCAATGGCTTCATGGAGCTATGCACCAGCATGGATATCTAACGTGGGAGGCAAGGATGAAGGTTCTCCTAGGCACAGCAAAGGCGTAAGTAAATTTGACTTCAGCCGACTGGACTCATTTAAACCGTCGTTACTCTCTTTTCAGTTGTGCTTTTCTCTATTCCACAGCCTTGCGTATTTGCACGAAAATATTGAGCCAAAGGTGGTTCATCGGGACATCAAGTCAAGCAATATACTCATAGATGGCGAATTCAATGCAAAGGTCTCTGATTTTGGTCTTGCTAAGTTGTTGGGAGCCGGGAAAAGCCACATCACTACTAGAGTCATGGGCACCTTTGGGTCAGTTTTTCATTATCATTCTCCAATAGAGAAATTTACCGAAAATAGGAGTAAAAACTTGGTGGATTCCCTAGATAGGAGTGCAATGTTTTTTTTCCTTAAATAGGAGTAAAGTAGTGTCATCGTGAAATCATTAGGCCATATTATACAATTACTTGACATTAGTATGCAGTATCAATGCCATCATTTGACATAAATTTTTAGGATGACAATAATGACTCCTATTTAAGGAAAAATGGTAGTACTATTCATATTCATTTTTTAGAAAAAAAATACACGAATTTGTGGTGTGTCGGACTCGATGACGCCCCCGCCCTGGTACAGTTATAAAAACATAACTTATTATTATGCAAAAAACGACAGATATGTGGCTCCTGAATATGCAAATTCTGGCCTCTTGAATGAAAAGAGTGATGTTTATAGCTTTGGTGTTGTATTGTTAGAGACTATCACAGGACGCGACCCAGTGGACTATGGACGTCCTGCTCAAGAGGTACCTTATTATGGAGTTCTAATGCATATTACTCTAATTATGCACTAGCATTTAGTTTTTACTCCATCATGGCCAATTTCTCATTAAATATCTGCATACGGTTACTAATCATTGTGAATTCCCTTTTGATCCCATTTAATATTTATTGAAGTTGCACTTAGTATTTAGGATGTTATAGGATGTATTTAATTGGACTGGTTTCAGTCCTAGACCAAAGCAGATTTCGACAAATGTAAAGTCACATAGAATGGACATTTACCGAACTAGATCAATTCAGACCATACCATACCATACCATACCAGGCTTAAACAGTCCAAACCAGAAAATTACAATCCAATTAAAAACATCCTTAGTTATTTATGTAGTTACGTCTATACATTGTTTTTCCCAGCATTGACTATCTTAAGGATGATTGTTTTTAAGCGTTATGCTGCCTTAGAAAATACGAAGCAAAATCATATTTAATTAAAACATTTTGAAAATTTACAGATTTTTTAGATTTTATCCTTTATTGAATAAAAAGTATATAAAAGTGACTTAGAAGTTGCAGCAATATCTAAAAAAGAATTTCCCTAGATCGGAGTAAAAAGAGGTGGTTCTCTATGTTTTTATCTCTGAATAGGAGATCCCGACAAATAAAGTGATAATATGACAGGATGGTTAGATGACTGTACTTTACTCCTATTTAGTGAAAAACAATGTACCCATATTTAGGGAAACAGCATTGTTTTGCTCCTATTTTGGGAAACTTCCCTATCTAAAATTGATTTTTGTAATCTTTCCTCAAATTTTCTTTCCATCCAAATCCCCCCCCCTCTATTTCCCCTTATTTTCTGTCCTTTACATTTTTTGGGGTTCCAAACTGTCCTCAGTGAATACTCTAGTCGTCATCTATTACAATGCTGAAAGTGATCTAAAGATAACATATTCTCACACAGATGAATTAAATCTTCAAATAAATGTTTGTGATTAAACACTGTTTTTTTAGAAGAACCAAAGTGAAGAATACGTTGATCTAAAAATCTAAAATTAAGACATGGATTGATCAATATAGGTGAATCTTGTGGACTGGTTGAAAATGATGGTTGGAAACAGGCGGTCCGAGGAAGTTGTCGATCCAAATATTGGTTCAAGGCCATCGACCCGAGCACTGAAGCGGGCCCTTTTGACTGCTTTGAGATGTGTTGATCCAGATTCCGAAAAGAGACCTAAAATGAGCCAAGTTGTTCGCATGCTTGAATCTGAGGAATACCCCGTCCCAAGAGAGGTCAGTTCCACAAATTTTCTTTTGTTTACTACTCCCTAAATGCGCATTTCCACGCTTCCAGTTTTTCTTAAGATGCCATCTATCTAACTATTAGGATGTTTTTACTTGGACTGGTTTCAGTTCCAGGCCAGACTTAAACATACAAAGCCAGACCAGTTGTAAAATACACACAGACCAGATATCTACCAAACTAGATTTAAATATACCAGATCAAATCAGACCAAACCATAAAATTTGAGTCCAATTAAAAACATCCTTAATGGTATGTGTATATGGAGGCAACAGGAGGGAAGGGCTTTGAAGGGATTAGTACTTCGTATGTTTCTAAAAATTATTAAAAGGTGATTGAAATGGTACACAATCACTGGCCACATATCGGTTTCTATTTTAAATATTATTTAATATATTAAACTAATAAACTTCTGTGACGAAAGAATCATAAAAATTAGCAATAAAATAAATAAATAATAAATAAATCAAAAGATGTGGCATTTTAGGTCTTTGATGGCTAATTTTCAATCATTTGAGTCCTAAGCCAATGCATTTTTCTTTAATAGGAGTAAAAACAATGCCGTTTCTGTAAATAGGTAAAAACAGCAACATCCAAGCCTTATTAATCTCAAAAGAATTTGGGGTGGGCTAACATGAATCGATCCATGATTTCAATGCTAAAAAAAGAAGAAAGATAAGGGGAAAAAAGTAAGATAAAATGACATAAGATAAAGATAAATATAAGATAATAATAACATAAGAATATAAGAAAGATAAAATATAAAAAGATAAAAGAGCATAACAAAGATAGAAGATAAAAATAATATAAGAACATAAAAAGATAATGAAGATAAACAATAAAAGAAAATAAGAGAGGAAAGATAGAAAAGAGATCAATCGTCCACACGAATGTGCAACCCACATTTTGCTCTCTCCAAAGTCATACTCTCATCCAACCCAAGAAGACGCATCTTTGTTCTGATTTCTCTCATCAAAGTCTGTTTGGGTCTTCCTCTCCCTCTCCTCCCTGCCTCTTCTCCCCACCTCTCAAGTCGTCTATACTCTCATCCAACCCAAGAAGACGCATATTTGTTCTGATTTCTCTCATCCAAGTCTGTTTGGGTCTTCCTCTCCCTCTCCTCCCTGCCTCTTCTCCCCACCTCTCAAGTCATTTAACAAGTGCATGACTCGGTCTTCTACGCACATGACCAAACCACCGCAAACGAGACTCCTGCATCTTATCTTCTGTAGGTACTACTCTCTCCTTTTGTTTGATTATCTCATTCATCAAGCGATCTTTTTCTGGTATGTCCACACATCCAACACAACATACGCATCTCTGCCACACTCATCTTTTGAATGTGACATTATTTCACCGCCCAACATTTTTCTGGTATGTCCACACATCCAACACATTAATGCATGCCTAATTGTTGTTTGATAAAATTTACCCTTCAATCTAGTCGGCGTACCTTGATCGCATAGAAATCCTGATGCACTCTTCCATTTCATCCACCCAGCTCTAATTCTATGGATACATCTCCATCTATTCACCATCCTTCTGAATTGTGGAGGCCAAGTAACGGAAACGTTTATGTAATAGGTGCATTACGTTTTTTCTCTTACATTAAGAGTAAGTACCACCATTCTGAAAAAAATACTCATATTATGAATTAATGACACAAAGCGTATTAGGACCAATATTTTTACTTAACTTTTTCAAACATTTCAAATTTGGTCTACTTTAATTTATCCACCATGCCCTACCCCCATATTTTAAGGGCCCGAAGTTCAAATATACCCTGCAGTTTTCACTCATTATTGTTGATACTTAGAGCCCGTTTGGTAGTTTACACATTAAAACTTTACATGCAAAGTGATTGCATGTAAAGTTTAGGGCTGTAAAATAGTTTGCATGTAAAATAGAAATACATTGTTTGGTCAGGTGTATAATCTATTTTTAAAATAGGCTTAAACTTTTTACATCCTAACGCCCAGCTCTTCTTTTACGCCCCTTGCCGAAGGATCTCCACACCTTCACCAATTGGAGCGGCACTCATGAGGTCCAGACTTGGAATTTCTTCGAGCATGAATATTCCTTGGAAGAATTGGAAGCTGTTGTGAAGGACTTCGTATGTTTGGATATACTTCTAAATAGGGAAGACAAAATGATATACTAGAAAATAATATTGCTCATATTGTTGTCGAGAAGGTGGGAAAATCTATGGAAATAATGGAATCAAGTCAGCAACTTTGATGTCGAAAAGGCTTACTCACTTCTTTGGCAGAGGTTTTACATGCTCTACGCAAATTGGAAAAGGACATCCAAGTAGAGAGGTTTTAATTCGGATTCATATACTACGTAGGTGGACTGGAGGAGAAAACCCGCGGCCAATGTTGCGTTGTATTCACAATTCACAATTCAATATTGCGTATATTTATTTTGCCTCATATTAACGGGTGTAAAGTAGTTTACGACCCTCCTCCCACGTAAAATATTTTACATGGTACAGTGTAAAATGTTGATAAAAAAATGCCCTACAGTTTACATTAAATAGTTAAAACAAACGGTGTAAAATGTTTACTTCCTTACACTTTACACGCAAAGTGTTTACTTTACATCGTAACAAACGGGCCCTTAACCTTGGCTGATTTTCCTCTTAAAACTCTCTAGGACCGAAGGCAGCGAAGAATTCGAGCAGGTGGCGGCAGAGAGAGTGAATCACAGTTCGAGAATTATGATACTGACAAGAGTGACAATCCAGATTCAAGATCAGAAAGTAAAAGGAATGAATCATGATCGTCAGATTCTCACCATTCTAGACAGGTTAAGGTAGTTTGTAAAGTATGTACTCGTCGAGATAAATAATCGGGAGTAATAATAATAATGATATAATAATGTATGATTCATTTGCATTAAGGTTGGGTAGTATGTGAGAGAAGGCTGGTGAGGCATAGGCACACTTGGTTTAAGGTGTTTTTCGTTTTTGTATTCAATTTCTCCATGCTCTGTTCCATCCTGGAATGTCCTTTCATGTATGATATATAATAGATCCTTAGATTTGTTTGTGTATAGGACAGTTGCTTAATTGGTATTGCATGATCTTTGATCGTTTTGTTCTCCTCCATACTTCCAAACCATTTCTTTTGGTATTCTGTAACTTGGTACCAGGTCATAGGACTGCCCGACTAGAATTTCCATTATTAAGGATGTCTCTTGTTGGTCTGCGTTTTTTATTACCGAATTTGGTCGGCTATTGTGTATTCCTGTTAGCGGATTTAAGGAGTGTTTGGGTTTGCTTAAAAAAAGCGCTTTTCAGCTTTTGGCTTAAAAAAAGTTGAAAAGAGTGTTTTCAAATGACAGCTTCTGCTTAAATTAATCACTTAAAAACTAAAAGCTGGAAGCAGGTAGAAGGGTGCTTTAAACTGCTTCTCACTTTTTCTATTACACAAAAAGTACTTATTTTACCAAACACTACCAACTTTTACTTTTCCAGAATCACTTTTTTCTCAAAAACTACCAACTTTTACTATTAATCACTTTTTCCAAAATCACTTAAAAAAATCATTTTTTTAAAGTTGAAGCAATTGCAAACACTCCCTTATTATTGTACTAGAAGAAGTACCCATGTGATGCACGAGATATAATGACGGATCCAGGAATAATTGAATAAAGGGTGGGGTGGGTTAAGCAATAAAAAAAATTATTACTGCACACAAAAGGTTAGCTTAGAACTGTTATCGAAGCGAGCTTTTTCCAAAATACTCGAGTTTGTGCGTGATTTCAAATTTAATTTAACGAGTCGAGCATAACGAGCTTTGAACTCGAATACGGGTTAGATTTTGAGTTCAAGTACAATTTTATAAAGGGAAAATGGAAACTAATAATTCAACCTTTTAGCAGTCTTCTTACAATAATCTCACCTTTTCGTTATTCAAGAATAATCCAACCTTTGCACCATATCTTCATTCGTTGGTCTATGAACGGTTAATGAACAGCTATTCCAAGTTATTTTCTTATCTTTTCAAAATATTATCTTTGTGAAATATGAGATTTATGGTATAATGGTTTGCAAAGATATGAAAATAACTTGGAATATCAGATCATCAACCGGCCAAGGACCAGTGAATGAAGATGAGGTGCAAAGGTTGGATTATTCATGAATAACGAAAAGGTGGGACTATTGTAAGAAAACCACTAAAAGGTTGGATTATTAGTTTCCATTTTCCCTTTTATAAATCTATTTAATGATTAATAAAGATTCTAGTATTTATCGGTATGAATTAAAATACTTTTATAAAAGTATAAAACTAATAAGTAAAAACAATCGGAGTAAACATAAGTAATAAGTATTCCCAATTTCAAAATTGAATTGAGGATTTAATTTGTTTTTTTACATTTCAAACAATATATAAATCATTCTCTAATCTTCAATTGTATAATAAATAAATCATTATATAATCTTTAATTCTATCTTTAATCATTATAAATTTATAATGAATAAACACCATTTTTTTATCTACTCAAAAATTCAATTAATAATCAAATATATTTACAAAACTAAAAAAAAGTAATACATAAAATAATAGATTAAAGGGCATTTAATGTATCATACCCAATGGACATTATCCTATGTGCACGTTCTTCTCTATGGTTTTGAGATTCGAAGTCATAATGTGTTGTCCTCTATTTATTTTTGTGTTGTACTACAGCTTGGATGTTGGACGAAAGAAATATTTAAGAACATTAAATGAAATGTACTGATTTGATGAAGGCCGAAAGTAATAATCCCATAAATTGAATTCGGGACCTCTTCCTTATGACACCTCTTCCCTACCAGATGAGTTACGTCCCGGTAAATAATTGTTTGCAAACACACCCATGAAAACATTTGAGTTTATTATGCATATATATGACTAAAAGCCGGTCCGTTTTCACAAATAGAACAAAAAAATAAACTATGTTTCATATGAATAAGGGAAAATGGAAACTAATAATCCAACCTTTTAGCGGTTTTCTTACAATAATCCAACCTTTTGGTTATTCATGAATAATCCAACCTTTGCACCTCATCTTCATTCACTGGCTCCCGATCGGTTGATGACCTGCTATTCGAAGCTATTTTCTTATCTTTGCAAAATATTATCTTTGTGAAAGATGAAATTTATGGTATAATGATTTGCAAAGATAAGAAAATAGCTTGGAATAGCAGTTCATCAACCGGTCAAGGACCAGTGAATGAAGATGTGGTGCAAAGGTTGGATTATTCATGAATAATCAAAAGGTGGGATTATTAAAAGAAGACCGCTAAAAGGTTGGGTTATTAGTTTCCATTTTCCCTATGAATAATTATGTGTGTCTTGGACAAATACTACCACCATTCTCTTTTAATTGCAACATTGGACTTTTTGCACTATTCACATATTCTACTTTGATTATATTTTATTAATTGATGTATTATAAATTAAATTATTAAAAAATATTGTTAAATTCTTCTCATTCTAAATTTTCAAAATACGAATTTTTTAATTTTTTTACTAATAAGGAATAAAAGATATTAATAGTCAAACGTGTGCATTGGCAAACGTGAAATGTTGACTGTTGCAATTAAAAGGGAACGGAGTAGTATATTCTTATAGCTATTGAAATGTTTTAATACATAATAAAATAATAATAAAATACTAAAAAAATTAATAAAAATAGTTTTTTAATTTTTTTTATAAAAAAAATAATTTTTAAAAAAATAAAAAAACGAAAAAAAAGAAAGAAATTCACCGCCGCCTATGCTGCCCAACACCACTACCTCCTGTCACGGGGGTTCTGAAAACATTTTATAATGTAGGAATACGAGTGATATTATACTACGTACGTAGTACCACACTTGAGATTGACATGGATCAGTTCCGGGTCGGGCCGAGCTTCGGGCCGATCCAAACCAGGCCTTTTTTGGGGGGGAGGTCCGGAACCGGCCCGGGATTCCACCGGGCCACGGGCCGGTCGGCCCGACACCGGTCCATCCCTTACTTGAGAAAGGTAATGATACTTTCGTTTTAATTAAAAAAGTAGTGCTACTGTAGGTACATGTATGCGCAAAACAGCTAAGCTAACAAAAATGGCAGAGTACGAACGATGGTGTTTATACACCTTTTATAATCAATGTTCAGATCTAATCAATCTGAATTCCCGGCCAGTTAAGCATGGCAAAAAAAAAGAGACACAGGGCCCGCCGCCGCAGCAAGTTCATAGAACAACAGAGTGAGGATGAAGATGACAAGCGGAGTGAGGATGACATCAATTTGGAAGTAGACGAAGATGGCATCGAATTGCTGAAAAGGGAGCTCCTGGGATCGTCGGATTGGGTCCACAACGTCGCCAGAAGTTACGATTGCAGCATTTTCTATGCAACGTCCTCGACCTCCGACCAAATACATCCGGATGAACCCAGAGTACTCATTTTTTGTATGTACCCATGCAAAGGGCAGCTTTTTTGTTTGTACTGCCTTACACGCCTAGCCTACAATGTTGTAATGTAAAGGCATTGTACTAGTTTTTGTTAAATTTTTTGTAAACTTAAAGGCAGACATGTATGGTATAAAGTCAAATGTAACAATCAAGCCACACATATTCACATACATTGGCAAGCACAGTAGGTAGAAAACACCTTTGGCATAGCCTCCTACACAAAATGAAAGTGGGTTAAGTGGGTGACACATGTTTAAAGGTATTAATGCAGCCTAAGTTTTAAGACACATAACCCATCATCAGTTTGGCTCCTTAGTTTAGCACACAACCACCACCATCATGACTACAAGGAATCAAATAAGCACACAAGCCACATCATCATCAGTATAAGGAATGAAATAAGCATACAAGGCACATCATCATAACTAAGGAATCCAATTCAATACTCCATTTCTCATTACAGAAAATCACATTGCCTCCTACACTTATTCTAAGTGGGAAGCACATGTAAAAACTCATTATCAGTTTGGTACCTCGATTAAGCACACAACCACCTTCATCATGACTACAAGGAATCAAATAAGCACACAAGGCCCATCATCATCAGTACAAGGAATGAAATAAGCATACGAGGCACATCATCATAATTAAGGAATCCAATGTTGGAAAAATGTGTGAAAAATTGCATTAAATGGCTATTTTGGGGCAATTTTTTGAGTGGGGTCCACTTCCGATTTGGGTCGGGTCAAAGTGGTTTCGAATTTTCCTTGCTTAGGGCTACAATTCGATATATGGTACGCTCAAAACGGATAACGGGTGAATGAGAAATTGTTTTTCAAAGTTTACCCGTTAGAAGGGAAAAAGGATGGGTTTCTAGTGTGTTAATTTCCCACACCGGAAAACCCAAGGGATTTGCAACCCTTTATAAAGGGACTCCCCCCTTAAGGAGTTAAGATTCCTAAGGGTAAAAGCTCTCTCCACGCGCGCAGGGGTGGGGGGGTGTGCAAATCAAATCCCGAATTCGGAGAAGAAAAACCGCGACTTGCGTGCGCAGGCGACCTGCGGACACGAATGTCGTCCAAAAATCCATCTCTCAAGAGATACGGGTAATTTTTGTTTTCTTCCCGAAACGTATATTTTTCCCAGTTAGCAGAAGGCTTCAATCAGAGACCCTCTTGGGGTCTTCTGATGGTCGCGGGACAGAGACCCTGTTGGGGTATTCTGGTGACCGCGTACCAGAACCCCTCGGGGTCTTCTGATTGGCCTCCGATCAGAACCCCTCCCGAGGTCTTCTGTCGCACTTCTGAAACGTTACAACAATTAATGCCCAACGTTCTTATCTTTTAATGCAGCGTTAAATGGACAGTTCATGGACGATTCAATGCCCAACGGACTGGTCATTGATGTCCAACGTTCAGGTCCATTAATTCACCATTTACTCACAACAAATCCTCCTATATAATGGCTGGCAGGTGGTTTGCAACAACACACGTTCTTACACGAATTCATACACTCCAAGCACCTTTTGCACCTAAAAAAACACACTGCTAGCATTCTGAAAAATTCATTCTGTGTTCAGACTTGTTCTCGTTCGCTGGAACTCTTGTTTGTGTGCTCAAACATTAGTTCGTAGTCATCGTATCCTGGGAAACGATTGTTGCAACGCTCCTAGCACCGTGGGAGGCAACAAATACGTTTTAAGGACATCGTGCGTAGCACGAGCTTTGACTAATTCTGATTCATCTCCTTTCTTGTTTATCTCTAGTCATTTTATTTAATTAATTTATTTTAATTAATTTTCTTTATTTTCCGAAACACACCCAACAATCTTAAAACGTATTTGTTTGATTGTTATACCGAGGTATACAATCTTAAAACGTATTTGTTGCTAAGTTTGTATCATACGGATACAATCTTCAACTGTAGTTTGTCACTTCTGTGAACGAACTTAAATCTTTTTTGTGTTTTCGGAAAAACGTTAAGAAAACGAAAATCACTTCTCAAGAAAACGAGATTGGTGTTGGGCAAAATGTTCTGAACGACAATCACTCTGAAAGCGGAGCTCCGGTGAACAATAGTTCACAACGTGGAGCATCTGCTTTGAACCAAAGGGCTATCCCTATGGTTACCGTGCCAAGCAACTCTGTGGAGAAACCCGAGAAATTCAATGGGTTAAACTTCAAGAGGTGGCAGCAAAAGATGCTATTTTATCTCACTACTCTCGGTCTTGCACGTTTCTTGACCGAGGACGCTCCGGTTGTGACCGGGAGTGAGGTAGATGTGCAATCTCTCAATGCGGTTGAGGCATGGAAGCATTCTGACTTCCTATGCCGAAACTATGTGTTGAACGGGCTGCACGATGCTTTGTACGACGTTTATAGCAAATTAGCTACGGCTAAGGAGCTATGGAATGCTTTGGACCACAAATATAAAAGCGAGGATGTCGGCGCAAAGAAATTTGTTGTTGGTCGATTCCTTGATTTTAAAATGGTGGATTCGAAGACGGTCTTGAGTCAAGTTGAGGAGATGCAAATGATCTTCAACGAAATTCGAGATGAAGGAATGACAGTTAGTGAGTCGTTCCAAGTGGCGTCAATTATTCATTTGTTGCCACCGGCTTGGAAAGATTTCAAGAACTACCTTAAGCATAAGCGAAAGGAAATGAACTTGGAACAGTTGATCCTCCGTCTGCGGATTGAAGAGGATAACCGGAAGAATGATGGGAAACTCCCAATCTTTCATGGCGCCAAGGCCAACGTGGTGGAGCATGCAAAAGGCTCCAAAAATAAAAACAATGGGAAGAGCAAGCTCGGTCCCAAGGGAGGCGTTTCCAAGACAAAGTTCAACGGAAAATGCTTCAATTGCAATAAAAATGGACACAAGTCCTCGGATTGCAAGGCACCAAAGAGGAAGAAAGATTCTCACGTCAACTTGGTGCAAGGTGGGCAAAAGGATGAAGACATCATCCTAGCGGCCGTGGTGACGGAAGTCAACCTCGTTGGATCCAATTCCAAAGAGTGGTTCGTGGACACCGGTGCTACTCGGCATATTTGCTCAAACCGGGAGTTATTCACTATTTTTGAGCCATCAACTGGTGAGAAAGTGTGGATGGGAAACTCAGCCCATTCTGCGGTGGAAGGCGTGGGCAAGGTGGTCCTGAAGATGACTTCGGGCAAGGAGCTGACTCTTAACCAAGTGCTGTTCGTTCCGGAGATACGCAAAAACCTGATTTCCGGTTCGTTGTTGAACAAGCATGGCTTCCGCATGGTTTTTGAGTCGGATAAATTAGTTTTGTCCAAGTCGGGAATGTATGTGGGCAAAGGGTATGCATGTGACGGGCTGTTTAAGCTCAATGTAACGACTATTATTATTAATAATAATAAAATCCCTTCTGCTTACTTGCTTGAGTCTTCCAATGTGTGGCATGGTAGACTAGGACATGTTAATTTTAATTCTATACGTAGATTAATTAACATGTAACACATTCCTAAATTCACAATTGATGTGAAGCACAAATGTGATATTTGTGTTGAGGCAAAACTAACAAAAACGTCTTTCAAATCGGTTGAAAGAAAAACGGAACCACTAGAATTAATTCATAGTGACGTTTGTGATTTTAAATCAATACAAACACGTGGCGGTAATAAATATTTTATTACTTTTATCGATGATAGCACTCGCTATAGCTATGTTTATTTGTTGAAAAATAAACACGAAGCAATCGATAAATTCATTCTTTATAAGAATGAAGTGGAAAACAAACTTAATCGACGGATTAAAACGGTTAGGAGTGATCGAGGTGGTGAGTATGAAGCACCAATTGGTGACTTTTGCGCTAGTGTGGGTATAATTCATGAACGTACCGCACCCTACTCACCTCAATCAAACGGTGTTGCCGAACGAAAGAATCGCACATTGAAAGATATGATGAATGCGATGCTAGTAAGTTCGGGCTTGCCACAAAATATGTGGGGCGAAGCAATCTTGACAAGCAATTACCTTTTAAATAAGGTTCCCCGGAAAAAATATGATAAAACTCCGTACGAGTTGTGGAAAGGCAGACGGCCTTCCTATCAATATTTAAAAGTGTGGGGGTGTCTTGCTAAGGTGTTTATACCAACACCTAAGAAAATAAAAATAGGTCCAAAAACGGTGGATTGTATTTTTATTGGACATGCACAAAATAGTAGTGCTTATCGGTTTTTAGTGTACGATTCAAATAATCCGGAAGTACATAAAAACACAATAATTGAGTCAAGGAATGCATCATTCTTTGAAGACGTATTTCCATGCAAGTCCATCGATGGACCTAGCACGTCAAAACGAACGTTTGACGTAGCTATGGAAAATACTAGCGAGGGATCCGGTGAAGAACCCGAGCCCCGACGTAGCAAACGTGCTAGAGTTGAAATATCCTTCGGACCGGATTTTCTCACATACTTGGTAGAACTCGATTCGAATATTCTAACTTGTATGGTAGAAAATGAACCGGATTTTCTAACATGTTTGGTAGAAAATGAGCCACGGACTTATACGGAAGCCGTAACGTCTACCGAAGGACCAATGTGGAAAGAAGCCATCAAAAGTGAGGTGGATTCTATCCTAAAAAATCACACATGGGAATTGGTTGATCTCCCTCTGGGATGTAAACCTTTGGGATCCAAGTGGATTTTTAAACGTAAAATGAAACCGGACGGTTCCATTGATAAGTATAAGGCCAGACTTGTAATAAAGGGATACAAGCAACGTGAAGGCCATGATTACTTTGACACGTATTCTCCGGTGACGAGAATAAATTCCATTAGGATGATACTGGCAATTGTCGCTTTGCGGAATTTGGAAGTTCATCAAATGGACGTAAAAACCGCTTTTCTAAACGGCGATATAGACGAAGAAATCTATATGGAACAACCTGAGGGTTTTCGTGTTCCAGGCCAAGAAAATAAGGTTTGTAAATTAATTAAATCATTGTACGGATTGAAACAAGCCCCTAAACAGTCGCACGAAAAGTTCGATCATGCAATGTTAATTAATGGGTTTAAAATAAACGAAAGTGACAAATGCGTCTATGTGAAAAGCACGGTAGACGGCTATGTCATTTTATGTTTATACGTGGATGATATACTCATCGTGGGTAGCAATAATCTTATGATTAATTCTACCAAAAACATGTTAAATTCTAAATTTGACATGAAGGATATGGGGCTGGCCGATTTAATCCTTGGGATTAAAATAATTAGAGGACCTGGCGGTCTGACGCTAAGCCAATCCCATTACGTGGATAAAATCCTTACTAAATTTAATAAGGATGATTATCAAGAGGCAAGGACGCCATTAGATAAAAACGTACACCTGACCAAAAATCGTGGAGAGTGTATTTCTCAAGTAGAATACGCTAGGATTATTGGCAGTTTAATGTATCTAATGAGTTGTACCAGGCCTGATATTGCCTTTGTGGTTAGTAAGCTTAGTAGATATACTAGCAACCCCGGTGACGAACACTGGAAGGCAATAGTAAGAGTTTTGAGGTATTTACGAAAAACCCAAAACCTTGGACTGCACTATGGAAGATATCCAGCTGTACTTGAAGGGTATAGCGATGCTAGTTGGATATCTGACATTAAGGACTCAAAGTCCACAAGTGGATACGTGTTCACTTTGGGAGGTGCAGCCGTGTCGTGGAAATCCTCGAAGCAAACGTTAATAGCTAGATCCACGATGGAATCTAAGCTAATAGCCTTGGATAAGTGCACTGAAGAGGCTGAATGGCTACGCCATTTTCTCGAGGATATTCCAAGTTGGGAGAAGCCTGTCCCTCCAATATGCATACATTGCGATTGTCAAGCGGCAATTGGAAGGGCACAGAGCAATCTCTATAATGGTAAGTCTAGACACGTTCGTCGTAGACATAACACCATTAAACAACTTCTCACAACGGGTGTTATCACTGTTGACTACGTGAAGTCAAAGGATAACATAGCAGATCCGCTAACCAAGGCATTGGATAGAGAATTGTTGGAGAAGTTGATGCGAGGAATGGGATTAAAGCCCGTGAATTGAAAAGTTCTATAGTGGATACCCAACCTAGTTGGTCCTAGGTTCAAATGGGACAACTAAATTATAGAGCGAAGGATGGTCACTGTGGGGGTCCCGGACTCCTACCCACTCCTCGTTAAAACAGTGACTCAAGCACGAGGTTAGCAAAAACGTTTGCTTTAATGATTCTAAAATGTTGATCTACTCGATAACATTGGAAGAGTATGCGGGATACTCGTGAAAGAATCACCTATGTGAGAGAGAAGAGGGCCGCTTCAAAGGAGAACTGTAAAGGCTCAGTTCTTTAGAAACTCTTGCAGAACCAGGACGGTGACCCATGGCCAAAACGGGCACACCCATGAGAACGGAACAAAGTTGGAAGGTTCTTGTGTAAAGATAAGTCAATGTTTACACGACGGCAGTATAGTTCAAAGACATCGAGTCTACTAGACAGCCAGTAAATAAACGAGTCCTTACAGCGGAAGGTTCAAAGGATTAAACCTACCTCTCCGTATACAAGGATCATCCGGTGAACACAACGTGTCCTCCTATCTTCGTGTCTTTTTAAGTCTCGAAAATCAATTTTCATTCATGTGGGGGATTGTTGGAAAAATGTGTGAAAAATTGCATTAAATGGCTATTTTGGGGCAATTTTTTGAGTGGGGTCCACTTCCGATTTGGGTCGGGTCAAAGTGGTTTCGAATTGTCCTTGCTTAGGGCTACAATTCGATATATGGTACGCTCAAAACGGATAACGGGTGAATGAGAAATTGTTTTTCAAAGTTTACCCGTTAGAAGGGGAAAAGGATGGGTTTCTAGTGTGTTAATTTCCCACACCGGAAAACCCAAGGGATTTGCAACCCTTTATAAAGGGACTCCCCCCCTTAAGGAGTTAAGATTCCTAAGGGTAAAGGCTCTCTCCACGCGCGCAGGGGGGGGGGGTGCAAATCAATTCCCGAATTCAGAGAAGAAAAACCGCGACTTGCGCGCGCGGGCGACCTGCGGACACGAATGTCGTCCAAAAATCCATCTCTCAAGAGATACGGGTAATTTTTGTTTTCTTCCCGAAACGTATATTTTTCCCAGTTAGCAGAAGTGCTCCGGAACAGAAGGCTTCGATTAGAGACCCTGTTGGGGTATTCTGGTGGCCGCGTACCAGAACCCCTCGGGGTCTTCTGATTGGCCTCCGATCAGAACCCCTCCCTGGGTGTTCTGGTGGAGGTCTTCTGTCGCACTTCTGAAACTTTACAACAATTAATGCCCAACGTTCTTATCTTTTAATGCAGCGTTAAATGGACAGTTCATGGACGATTCAATGCCCAACGGACTGATCATTGATGTCCAACGTTCAGGTCCATTAATTCACCATTTACTCACAACAAATCCTCCTATATAATGGCTGGCAGGTGGTTTGCAACAACACACGTTCTTACACGAATTCATACACTCCAAGCACCTTTTGCACCTCAAAAAACACACTGCTAGCATTCTGAAAAATTCATTCTGTGTTCACACTTGTTCTCGTTCGCTGGAACTCTTGTTTGTGTGCTCAAACATTAGTTCGTAGTCATCGTATCCTGGGAAACGATTGTTGCAACGCTCCTAGCACCGTGGGAGGCAACAAATACGTTTTAAGGACATCGTGTGTAGCACGAGCTTTGACTAATTCTGCTTCATCTCCTTTCTTGTTTTTCTCTAGTCATTTTATTTAATTAATTTATTTTAATTAATTTTCTTTATTTTCCGAAACACACCCAACATCCAATACTCCATATCCCATTACGGAAAATGACATAGCCTCCTACACATGTTCAAAGTGGGGAGCACATGTAAAAGTAACATAAGGTGCATATTTAGCATTACAGATAATCGGATAATGATAGGAAATGCCATCATCATGAAAAATCAACCAGATGAGCAATAGATACTCCCCCTATGGAGATTCCCGAAATATGTCAGCATATGGATCTGGAAATAGCCAATCAAAGGAGTTCACCTCCTTGCCTTCTTCCACCGATTGAGAAGTGTCATCGGATTGGGAGCCATACCTCTTTCTTAGCGCCCAACCCGGATCCATTTCTGTTGATGTCCACCCGCATGCACCCTCATATACATCTTCATCGGCGGTGGTTACGACGGGACAATCTTCGTAAACTGTGACCACTTCTTGCTGGAAATCAGATGGGTTAGGGTTGAACAGATGTGGGTGTACATCAGAAAGGGGTAGGCGTTTCATGTTGGAATCAGTAGAAGAACCAGAGGAAAGGAGACTTTCATCTATGAAAGGGGTGAATGAATTTGATTCCATACAAAAACAGTAGAAGACAAAAGGTCTAAGCTAGAGAGAGAGAAGGGGAGTCGTTTGAAAGGGGAGATGGGGAGGGTGGAGGGACTTCGATTAATCGGTTGGAGGAAATGGGAGTGCGGGTAAGAGGGGGTAAATGGGGAGGGTATTTGAGACATTTCATCTAACATTTATTTTCATTTAAGGAAGTGAGAACTTTTTGGGACTGCCAAAAAAGGAAAACGGAAACTTCATTGCGGGACGGAGGGAATAGTATTTATACAAATGCATCAAACAACAAAATAAATCATCAAGATAAGATTGAACATTCACTTTGAAATTTTTTCAAACACTTGATGTGTGACACCGCACCCAAATGTACTTGGATTTGAAAGTTGATATGTATTTGAATGTCCTAGCGAATAAAATTCGTGTAATTGATTGGCATATTTAATTAATGTGCGATTAATTAAATTATTTATCGAGCCCATGTTAATGAGGATGAGCTACCAAATATTTAGTTGGGTCATCGTGATAATTATAGAAGCCCGGTAAAGCAACAACTAAAGTTGATAAAAATGTTTGGACAACCCAAGTGCTATTCTGGCCCAACCTGTCAAAAATAGCAGGAATAATTGGGAAGGACTGCCTACACCCACTTGGGGTATTTTTACACACCACTTGACCTCAAATAAGTGAGGGGGGGGGGGGGGGGGGGGACAAGGATGATGACTAGGTGCGTAGGGGGGAGGTGGGAAGTCTCCTTTGAGACAAAAGCCCATGCCTATGTCTCTCACACAATTATTTTGTGTTGATTGAGAAGGCATCTTTCCTCTATCTCCCTTGCACTCTCTCTCGGCCAACCAAGGAAGTAAGGAGTTCAGGGAAAAAGCTCTCACAAACACCATTGTTGGAGGAAGAAGACCCAAGAGGAAAAGAGCTAAGTTTGAGGTAAGAACTCAACTAGTATCTCCCTAACTAGTATTATTTTGTATGATTTTTAAGAAATCATATGGTGGATTAAACCATGAGTTTTACACGTTTAAAAGTGTAGAATAATGTTATAAAGTGGTGGTATTTAACTTAGAAGAGTCGTGGAATCGATAGGAGTTGAAACCGCCGGAAACCGCCAAGTAAAGGAGGCTGTTCGTAGCTGCAGACCACGAAAGCCGCCCACCTTTTGTGAAAGCCGCCCGGCTGTCGTCTGCTGCCCAGGATTTTCATCTCCAATCGGTTTAGAACAGGGATTGATCGGAGGGCTTAATAAAGGCAACTATTTCAGCACTTCATAAGGTGAGGATGACTGACTATATTGCTTATAATCCTTGTGTTAATTTCATAAGATTACCTAAGTTAATAAAATGTGATTTTCATGGATTATTAATGATTAATAATGCCAAAATGAAAATATTGTTGTTTATGAATAGAAGATGCATAATGTACAAATTTATGAGTAAATGGTGTATAGTTATGCATTATGAGTATGATGATATGATGATTGTATAAACCATGAATTTTGTGATGAAATATACTTTTATTTCATGTATAGAAGTCATGAATGGATAAAAGTGATATTTTTGATATTGAGATTAAATCATATACGGATTGGGAAATTCATAGGAATGAACCTTATAACTATGAATTAAAGAGCTTGGTGGCTTAAAGATTTATGGATTAGTATTGAATTTACTAGTCGGAAACGTTAGTATGAAAAGTAATAGAACAAATCCTAAGGGCTCGGATTGTGCAAGAGGTACCTTAAGTAGTCTTATGAGATGTCTTAAGGTAGAAATGGGTAAACGCTAAGTTACCGTAGGAGTAGACCTCAGAGGCTACTCATAGTAGAGGAACTCTAGGCATAGAATTTGCTTAGTGAACTAGTATCGTGACTAGAGGAAGCCTCTAGCACGATGAAGAATGACTGGAGGAAGCCTCCAGCATTCATGTAGGACGACTAGAGGAAGCCTCTAGCGTAATGTAGGATGACTAGAGGAAGCCTCTAGCATAACGTAATGTGACTGGAGGAAGCCTCCAGCACAACGTATGTAAGGTGATTAGAGAAAGCCTCTAACACCAAGTGTAGTGACTAGAGTAAGCCTCTAGCACGACAAAACATGACTAGAGGAAGCCTCTAGCATGGTGAACTAATATAGATGGGCGTGGCTTGAAGTCACGGGGAAAGGGTTGAATGTTTTCAAAGTAAACATGGGCCTTCGGGCCGACTAACTGACTTTACATATAAAGTAAGTATATTTTCAAAGAGGGTAACCAAGGGTTATGACCTATAATATAATATCATTCTATTTGAGGGTCTTGAAAATTGAAACATTGATTATACTTAGTATAGTTGTCATCGTACTTGTCAAATGCTTCCAAGTACTGACCTCCCCTTCACGGGGAAGGCCACCTCACAGTTTCAGGTAGAACTTGAAGGTTGCTACCATCGCCCATTGCTCCGGGAAGATCTAAGGAGGGAAGACGGGGTTCATGCTTCCTCCGTATCTGTTTTAAAAATATTTATTTTAAATGCTCATGGATAATATTTTCTTTGAATAATTATTTGGGGGCTTGTATGCCCATGTTAGCCGAAGTGTGGCATAAACACTTGTATTAAATGTTTCCGCTGCTTAATTAAATATTTTACATTGTGATTGTTTATGGATGTACTATTGTGAATGGTATTCAAGACGTCTAGTATAGTATGGATGAGTTGGACTGCGGTTGACTATTCGTACTGTACGGCGGGTTGTTGACGTGTCCGGTAGGTCCGGGGCGTGACATGATGAACATTCAATATTTAGGAAATAATTTAAAAATTCTAGAGTATTACTAATGAAAGAGGGATAAATATTTTAATCAAACTATCACCCCATTTATACTTTAAAACGAAGGAAATTCACTAGAAGTAAATTAAAAATTGTTGATATAAACTAAAAAGGTAGGAAAGGAGAAGAAATAAAAAAGAAGAAAATGAGAAGAAATAAAAATGAAGAAAAGAGAGCAGTGAATCACAATCAAGCAGAAGCAACGAATGAAGCAACTAGGAGCAGCATGCCATCAAAGTTGTATTAAATTTCAAAAATTTGTATATATTGCGCCATACAAGGGTCTGTTTGGATGGAGTGTTGAAGGTGTTTGTAATGGAAATGTTAATAAGGATGTTTTTACTTGGACTGTAATTTTCTGGTCTGGTCTGATTTCTTTGTATTTTTATAACTATTCAAGTCTATTCTGATGTGACCTGGTCTGGTCTGGGACAAATTACAATACAAGTAAAAACATCTAAGTGTTGACACGGGTCCGGAAGGAAAGATAAATGTAAGTGCAAGATAGGGGTGGATGGGTGTGACGGTAGGGGTGGGCACCAGCCCAATCCAACCCAATTTATTTTAAATCAGTATAAGTATATACGGAGTATTTTTTTTTTTGATCATCACATACGGAGTATTTTATTATCAGCCCACCCAAAACTTACTAGCGCTCCTCGCGAACCGGCAGAACGAAGAAAATAGAAGAAAGACGGAGAAAGCGAGAAACTGCGAGCTGCGACCCTGCTACGAAGAGCGAACACCAAGCCATCAGCCCCGCTGCGTTCCACCTTCCACGCCGCGCGTCCAGCCGTCCAGGGGCTGCGTTGTCGGCCGTCCTTCCTCTCTGTTCTCTGCCTCCAGCTCTGGCGCAGGACCGCAGGTTAGTTTTTTTAGAGTTTACTCTCTCATTTTGTGATTGTTTTGACTTGTATTACTCCGATAGTTTGATTATTAAATGTGTACTCTCTTATTTTGTGTTACACTCCGTTAGTTGGTTAGTTAAAATCTAAAAAATAATCATATTATTTTTAGCAAAGAGTGTTAGGGTTAGTTAGGCGTGGGCATGAAAAACCGTAACAGCTTAACCGTGGTAAATAACCGAAAAACCGATGTATTTTTCGGTGACCGTACCGGATTTTTAAAAACTCGCGGTTCGGTTAACCAACCGCAATGGAAAAGCGGTTCGTGGTATGTTGACGGCTGAAGTTATGTTAACCTCAGTTAACCGGTAGTGAAATTTTGAATAATTATACTATATAATATCTTGTTTCCGGTTCAAAGTCGATGTCACCGGAATGTCTCCCACAGTTATTGCCACAACCGCTCTCCTCGTTGGTCACATTTAAAGAGCTTATTATAATTAAGGATAAAACTCAAAGCTCAAAAAATTGTCAAAATGCGGCTCTTTTAGCCGTTAACCAATTAATGACCAAAATCATAAATAATTATATAATAATAACGGTAATAATTGTGCTTTAAATGGAATCAACTAGAGAACTAGTGAACTACTCCATTACCTGCTACTCCTGCTAGGTTATTGCATGGGTGACAAGTATTGTTGTATTGAGCCCACCAGTATTACGAGCTTTTGTTCTGGGAAGTATATTTCCCTCTCTTGTTAATTGTTTTATGGTTTATTGGTTAACCGTTAGTGGTTAACCGAATTTATGGTTAACCGATATACGGTTAATCGATATCATGGTACGGATAGCATTATTGAAAATTTAGTAACCGATATCTCGGTTAACTGAAAATTGGTTAACCAAAATCCAGTTAACCAACCGTGCCCACCCCTACGTGTTAGTTCGTTAATTAATCAATTTGATTATTAATTGAAATTTTCAGTGCATAATAAAATAGGGAAAAAATACATTATAAATTTATAAGGTGAAATTCATAAGAATAATTGCTACTTTTAGGGATTCTACAATAATAATCCATACTCAGAGTGTCCAAAAATATAACCCGAACTAGCAATTGTGTTCATAAGAATAAATTTGGGCAAATTCAAATTAATGCTCTTTTAATATTATCAACCCTTACTCGCACTTTTCTCCTCAAGCCTCTTCTAGCTTCTCGGGACAAATTCAAACTAAAACCCGTTCGATATGAACACCGTATCCGCTATATGTAAGAAAAAATTGAAGATTTCAATTGAACTTTGAAACCGAGAATACATATTAGTTTTATGTACAACGACAGTTTTTCTTATTAGTTTTATAATTTTTATATTTTATAGAAGTGTTTTAATTCATACCATTATTGAAAATGTCTTTTAGAATGGAGATTTCAATTAAGTGATGTTTTGATGAATATTTAAAGTGTTGAATAATACTCTCAACGTATTATTATGTATGTCTTTCAATTTTTTTCCTCAGCCCACCCCATTGTAACTTTCTGGATCTGCCTTTGGTGTAAGATATAAACCTACCTTGTTTGGGAGAGCTAAACAATAAAGTGTTAGTAATTGAAGTGTTTTCATGTAAATTGATAAAAATATCCCATGCCTTTTAAATTTAAATATTTAATTAAAATAACTTATTTGCATGCTTCATTATAAAATACCACCGTATTATTGTAATGCTCTATTATAGAATATGCAGTATCACCGTATTATTGTATTCAAAAGTACAGATTGAAAGAGGAAGCATAGTGAATCAACGTCATGACAGAAAAAAATAAAGAAATATACTACGTATATCAGTATATATTACCCCTACACTATACGAAAACATATACTTTTGGCAATATATGCCTATACAAAAACATAACAGAGAATTGAGGGAAGAATTGACGATGAGTCCGAACTAATCTAGAGAAGAGAAACAGGATCGAAAGAAAAACATGAAGTGCAGGAGAGGCCAATGGAGGAATATATTTTTAAACGAAAAGGGTAAAGCTTGTCAAACACTTCATTACACCCCAAAATGGGGCGTTAAAAGTGACAAGTTAAAGTGTTGGGGAGGTTATGCTTAACACCCCCAAACCTTTACTAACACCCCAACTTTTTTTTTTGTAATTTCTCTTCCAAACAAGTGTTAAGGTCAACACTCTTTAACACTTCTATTATTAACACTACTCAACACTCCAACCAAACATGCCCTTAAGGAAAGGACTCAGTCACCACCACATCCATTAGTGTAGACCTATCAGCCAGTCGCTTCCATCGCTCCACTCCCTGTCTCCAAATCCAATCGCTTCAACCCCCATTCATCTATGCCCACTTCTTCTGAACCACTGCCTCGTCACCCTTCTCTTGAGGTTTGGCTAGTTTTTGCATCATAAATATAGCCATATAGGGAGGGTAGGGTAGAAGTCCTTATGGATATTTTGTGAAGGTTGCAACTCATGGACTATTATTTGCATTATAAATAGCATTTAGATTTAATAATTCTGTGAGTTTACATGTGAATAACTTGTGGAGTCAAATTGTCTTATCACACCTAATAGATTTCTATAGTTTATACTTGTAATATTTATTAAACCCATCTTCCTGCAATTATTAGTGACACTGTGAACTAACCCTCTTGTTCAGCAGAATATGCTGATTTCCTTAGCTCAGTAGAGTTTTTTTGAAATAACTACACATTGCAGTTACAATATGAACACCAATTACATTTACATGACTATTTTTTTTCTAGTTCTGGCCTGTTCACTGCACACGATCATATCCATTTTCTTTAATTTCAGTTTTCAGCTTCAATTGGTCATACTCATCTGCTTACTGCACACAAAGCAGGCTGCTGTGTAACAGCATAAACCTGCTCTATTAATTGAAGAACCATTCCAGGTTAAAAATTTGAGTAGGCCTTTAGCAATGGCTGAAGCAAAAGGAATCACTGTTAAAGATGCTGTCCACAAGTTGCAACTTCGTCTTCTGGATGGCATTCAAGATGTGAACAAACTCTTTGCTGCCGGGTCTTTGATGTCATGTAGTGATTACCAAGATGTTGTGACCGAAAGAACAATAGCAAACATGTGTGGTTATCCACTTTGTAGCAACTCTTTGCCATCTAGTAGGCCTCACAAGGGACATTATCGCATTTCGTTGAAGGAACATAAAGTATATGATCTTCGTGAAACCTACATGTACTGCTCAGCAAACTGCGCTGTGAATAGTCGAGCATATGCCTGTAACTTGCCAGAAGAGCGAAGTTCCACTCTTAATCCATCTAAACTTAACGATGTCTTGCGTGCTTTTGAGCAACTTGGTTTGGACTCTGAAGTGGATCTTGGAAGAAAGGGAGATTTAGGATTTTCTGAATTAAAGATTCAGGAGAGAGTAGAATTGATGGGCGGAAAAGTTTCTCTTGAAGAGTGGGCTGGTCCATCCAATGCAATTGAAGGCTATGTTCCGAAATCAGATAAGGCACAAACGAAACACCTTAAAAGAGGTACATCACATCATGATATGAGAACTGATACATCATATAATTTTTTCACAATATTTATCCAAATATGACTATCTATTAATGGATTTGATGTTCGTCAATAGTTGAAGCATCATGTAATGGTATTTCAATCATAGCTTATCTAAGTTCATTTTTAGCTGATCAAGTTCAGCTTTAATTTGATTTGGCAGGATCTGGGTCCAACCCTGGTCAGCTCAATAAGAAGAAAGCTTTGATATTTAACGACATAGACTTCACCAGTTGCATAATCACTGATGATGAGTATAGCATTTCAAAGTTACCAAGTACTTTAGCAGCAGAAAAAGAAAACAATAGCAATGAAGATGATCACATTATCTCATTAGGAAATCAGGTTGGTTGTTTGCAAATTCATAATAATGATGAATCAGATCAGCATGGCCTAAGGAATGGTAGGGTTTTCAAGAGTGAGAAGGATCACATTACTGAGTTATCTACAGATCCTTCCAACAACCTGGCAGGAAATACACTGGATGGTGGAAAAGATGCTTCACCTAAGACAACTACACTAAAATCTTCTCTGAAGCCTTCATGTGCAAAAAAAGATACTCATTCAGTTAGTTGGGCTGACATGAAAACTGATCTTAATGGCAGAAGCAGTCTCACTGACTCAACAACAAGAATGGAAAGGGATGAGAATTTATATCCCCTTGCATCTGCAGAAGCCTGTGCAGCAGCATTGAGTAAAGCAGCAGAAGCTGTTGTGTCGGGCTGTGATGTCTCATCCGCAAGTAAGTTTATACTGGCTCTTAAGTGTGGTTGTTGGGATTTACTGCTGTAAGTTTTTGTGAAAGTAGGATCCTACTCAGTAATGGTGGATTTGGTTGGACTTTGGAGTGGATGAAGTTACATAACTGTTGCTGATCTGATGAAGTTGCTGGATTATGAAAATAGAAATTTAAATTATTGTTAAAGAAAGTTTATGTGAAAAAGGCTAAAATGATTATCTTTATTAAATTGGGCCCTTTCATTATGAACCAATTCAGTGTTAACATTAAATAAATTTGTGTTTGTAAAAAATCCTGGTTTATAAGCTGCTAAAAGGGGCTACCAAATGGTGACTAAATTATACTAATAATGTATCTGTTGAGCCCTGACTCTTCATTAAATTACTTTTTCAAGTATCTGAAGCTGGGATTGTTATATTGCCTCCACCACATGAAAAGAGTGAAGGGGATTGTGTGGAGGATGATGAGGTGCTTGAGGCAGAAGCACATTCACAAACATGGCCAACTAAACCAGGATTACCAAATTATGATCTGTTTGAATCTGAAGAATCTTGCTATGACAGTCCACCAGAGGGGTTTAATTTGTCTGTAAGTTGCCTCTCAAACATTTAGCCCTTGTTTGGTTGGGGAGTTTTTGATGGGAGAGAATGGGAGGGGGATATTTATCTTATTAATGTAAATATATATTTACATTTAGTCATTTAGATGGTCTGAAAGAAAGCGAAGATGAAAATTATATAGAAATACATGATTTGGCTGAACAAATAGTTACTTTCTACTTTGTAGTCTAAGACTAACAAATAGGGATACATTTTAAGAAGTACATATACTTCCCAGTTCCCACGACTCACGTTTCGCTGTTTCGGAAAACTCAGAAGCGTTTCGGAAACTTAGAACTTTAAATTCACGTATCCGGGCTGTTTCCATATTTATGAAGAATTAGCTAATTAATCAGTATTTCAGAACTTTTGGATTTTCAGTTTTTAACTTTTTTGGTGGACTTTTTTATGGGCGTAGGATCTGTTTAAGGAAACTTTTACTGGATTTCATCATAGCAACCTCATTTTAGTGATATTACATAGCACACTACTGCTTAGCGAGAAAATTATTGCATTTTACGTTTTATTTTATACTAATATGTAATACTCCCTCCGTCCCATTGAACTTTGCCAACTTTCCTTTTTTATTTGTCCCATAAACTTTGTCACTTTCCTTTTAAAGTAATAAATTTGTGGTTCAATTTATTTCTCTCTCCGTATAATGTTACCTCAATACACAATTTTTACTTTTCTTATTTCACACACAACTCAAAGTTGGCAATGTCAATGGGACGGAGGTAGTAGTTTTAATATTTGTTGATCTAGACTATTTTTTACATTAGTTATTCAGAAACCTTATATGAAAAAATAGTATACATATTTTTGAAAAAAATGTGTATATACATATTTTTAAACATAAGTATTTATGAATATATTATATATCCTTATAATTTTATATTTACATGCTCCCTCCATGTTTTATCCTTTATTCCTAAGTTTCAGTGCTACATAGGATAAAATAGTACAAAATTATAATCAACTTCCGTAATCCAAAATCTCCCAACTAAACAAGTCTTTACTCTTTAGTTTCTATTTATGTTGGTTAACCTGTATATATTTTCATTAACTTCGTCATAACTACTACGAAGTGATTTCTTCTTATTTGATATCTTATCATGCTATTTGAATCATTTCAGTTATCACCTTTTGCAACAATGTTTATGGCACTATTTGCATGGATATCATCATCATCTTTGGCCTTTATATATGGGCATGAAGAAAGTGTCGCTGAAGAATATTCATTTATTAATGGACGGGAATATCCGCGCAAGATTGTATTAACAGATGGACGCTCACATGAAATTAGACAAACTCTTGCCGGTTGTCTAGCACGGGCCTTGCCAGATGTGGTTGCTGGTCTTGGGCTGCGAATACCGATATCGACCCTAGAAAAAGGAATGGTATTGGTCTTCAAGTCTAGAAATTCTTGAATTATGAGTGTTTATTCTCTGTTCCATTAATATATATATACATATGTATATATACACACACACAGAAATGCTCAGGTCCAGCAGTTCGGACAGGAACCGCTGCCCGAACGCCGCCGTTTGGGGCGGTTCCTGGTGGAATTCTTTGATGCAAATTTTTGAGCATGTTCCTCATCAAGTCTAGTTTATCCACAAAAAAATTCAGCTCAGAATTCGATTGGGAAGGTAGTCAAATAATTTCTTGAAGTTGACTGCATTTTCTATGTATAATTTGGCACAGTTAACTTCAAAAAATTATTTGATTGCCTTCTCGATTGAATTTTGAGCTCACTTTTTTGTAGATAAACTAGACTTGATAGGAGCATGCTCAAAAAATTTCATCAAAAAATTCCACCGGGAACCACCCCAAAAGGCGGCGTTCGGACGGCAGATCCTGTCTATCATGCTGGACAGGATCATCTCTCTCTCTCTCTATATATATATATGTATATATATATATATATATATATATATATATACTATCGTATATGGAAGTTTTCCCACCTCTGGTCCAATTCTCATTAGGCCATTGCACTTTTGGTTTATATCCCCTCATTTCCACTCTGAGTTTTTGCCATTTTTGATCCCCCGACTATTTTGTCATTGTCACTTTTGGTACTCGACTTATTTTCCATTTCCAGTCCTCGACTATTGTGCTAGGGACACTTTTAGTATTATTAAATTGACACTTTAGTCCTTCCACTATGATTTTGACACAACAAGTGAAGGACTAAAAATGTCATTGTTAGAATAGTTGAAGGACCAAAAGTGTCACTTTTATGAAAGTCGGAAGACTAAATATGGAAATCTTCAAAGACGGGTACCAAAAGTGTCAGTAGCGCAATAGTCGAGGACTAAAAGCGGAAAAAATCAAAGTCGAGTACCAAAAGTGTCAATGACATAATAGTCGGACTAAAAGTGGCAAAAACTCTTCCCACTCCTGTTGAACGACTATTGATTTCTTACCACTTTTGGTCTTGCCAATAAACTTTCTTGCCAGATTTTTGTACAATTTCTATTTGATTTTGCACAGATGTACACCAAAAGTGAAATATTGACTCAAGGACCAAAAGTGAGAATAACTTAGTACACGTTGGACCAAAAGTAGATAACTTTCTTTACTCATGTTTCTTCTGATTCATGTGTGAGTAAGATATAGGACTCTATATGGTTATTCTTCTTTGGACTTTGAGTGCTGATATGTTTTATGTACCTGCTTTTGCATATATGTCCAGGATAAATTGATTGACACAATGTCTTTTATGGACCCGTTACCCCCATTCAGAATGAAGCAATGGCAGTTGATTGTTCTTCTTTTTCTTGATGCTCTTTCTGTATCTAAGATTCCCGTGCTTACTTCATTCAAGACAGGGTGGAAGATTCTTCTTCCAAAGGTACACATTTTGAAGTTGTAGTAAGCTGCTCGTTTTTCTGTTAGGGTTGTACTAGGTATATAATCGTATTTTAATTGCATTATAGCTATTCAACTGCATCTCAATGTTTCAAAAGGCATCTTTATTTTCCATAGTTTTTAAGTCGGCAGATGCAGTGACGATCTGCCCGATTTCCACAATCCTGTGGTGACAGCTTAAATAGACCTGGGGGAGTACGCGGCCATGAGAAAAACAAGATTTTTTTCTCACCTTATGTCACCCACTAAACTTGGCCAAATTTGATTTGCTCGTGGAATAAGAATGTACAAATTTTGTGGTTGAGGTTTGTGCACAAGAAAGAAATAATAGTGACCTTAGATTTAATATAGTAAACGGAAAGTGACATTTTTTTTGGTTTAAAAAAAGAAAGAAAAATAGCAAAAAATAGCAAGACATATGGGAGTATAGCGCAGGAGCCACCTTGATCGCTTAGGCGGGAATCACTCCCCTAGGGCCAAAATTGCTTTTTACTTCTCCTTTTTTTTAACTCCAGGGGGCTGGGGGAAGGGATCTGGGGGTCTGGAGTGATCAGAGAAACTCACTCCATTGAGTTTTGAACTCTTATGTGCCTAGCTGATATCGAACTCCAGACCTCTCACTAGACACGGTAATCTCACAACCAGTTGGGATGTAATGCTTAGTTAGTGCTTTTTACCTATGGAAGCTTTGTACTTCTATGTGCATAATTTTAATGGAAATTTGGCCCCCCCTTCAAAAAATTGACTTTGCAGTTTGTGCTCGTCTTATCCTTTCTTTGGCATTGCACTGTTTAGTGGGGTGGAAATAGGGATGACAACAGGGCGGGATTGAGGTGGGGGTTCACTTCCCCATCCGGGGTCTCATGTCTAAAAAGTTCCCCCACCACGCACCGCCCCTGCCCCATTGTCCCCCGTGGGTGTCCACGGGATGTCCATATAGATTTTATTTATCTTATATGCATATTCTTCAATCCATTATATATATATATATATAGTGGTGTTTCTGTCACGACAATTTGGCTAGAACCGCCGTCCAGCCGCTCCATTTGAGGTGCTTCCACGTGGAGGTATTTAATGAAATTTTGTGAGCAAGTTCTTCATGAAAGGTAGATTATGTCCACAAAATTTCAGTTTAAAATTTAAACAAGAAGTTTGTTAAGTAAATTATTGGAAAACATTGCGCCAAGAAATTTATAGAAAAGTGCAGTGTTTTTCAATAATTTATTTAACTGACTTTCCTGATTGAGTTTTATGCTAAAAATTTGTGGACGTAATAAACATTTCATGAATACATGCTCAAATGGAGGCGGCTTTACATCGGTTTCGGTCAGGCAGGACTGACATGAGCATTCATCTATATATTAAGGCGACATTGACACATAATTCTTATTTCAACTCATTTTACAAAAATAATCTCTAATGAAAAAATTCAGAATAATAATCCTAACTAATTATCTGTTTCACAAAAATAAATTGAGAGTTAACGGTGTTAACTCTTCCATTTAATTTTTTTGCCTTTGAAAATCATCATCATTACCCCAATGCCGCAAAGTTCCCACACCTTGGGTGGGGTTAGGGGGGTCGGATGTACGCAGTCATACCTCTGTACTAAAACATATAGAAACTGTTTCCGGATGACCCATAGTAAAAATCGCATCGAGAATTGCATGGACCAACGGTTGCTTCATAACAAAGAAACGCACACAGCTCATTAAGCCAAATTGCCTTTGAATGTAATGAAACGAACATGTAAGTTGAGATTTTATTGTAGTGAACATTTTCAGTAGGGATTTTATTCATAAAATGCGTAAAAAAAGGATTATTGGTATCAATTTTGCCATCTCGCACTGCCCCCACCACATTGTTCCCCGTGGGGTTCCCATATATATATATATATATATATATATATATATATATATATATGTATATGTATATGTATATGTATATGTATATATATATCATTAATATATCTGTGTGTGTGTGTATACATACAGAATTATTCCCCTGTTCGGAATGTCCTGACCGGAGCCCCGTCCGGCCTCCGCCATTTTGGGTTGTTCTCGGTGGTATTTTTTGCTAAATTTTTTTATGTATGTTCTTCATCAAGTCTAGTTTATCTACACCAAATTTCAGCTAAAATTCAATCTGTCAAATGATTTTTGGAAAGATAACTGTGTTTTATATGTATATTTCGGCGCAGTTATCTTCCAAAAATCATTTGACTCCCTTCCCGATTGAATTTTTAGCTGAAGTTGGTGTGAATAAACTAGTCTTAATGAAATACATACACAAAAAATTTCAGCAAAAAATACTACCGGGAACCGCCCCAAACGGCGGAGGCCAGCCGGGACTCCAGTCAGGAAATTCCTGATCGAAAGATCACTCTCTCTATATATATCATTAGCACTTAAAGAGCTAAACTAGTGGTAAAAATTAATACTGACAATTTCAGTAATTCTTTAATTTGAATATGATTTGTGAATATAATAAAAGTAAACATATTATCATAATATATATTATTACAATTTTATCATCATATACGAAGTAATATATTAATTCTTAATGATGTACGCATACATGTCTTGTGTGTGTTATCTTACATAGTTGTATAGGTTTATATGTCGTTCATAGCAACCGTTGGCTATTTGGGTTATATTCACATGGGGGTCATAATGTCATATTCGTAATTTCCCTAAATTAAATGAGTCTTTTTTGCAATTAATCTTGAATAAATATAAAATTGCCACCTTGTCAATAATAGTATAATACCCATTGATTGTAAAAGTGAATGATGAATATATATATAGTTTGGATCAAATAAAAAAAGTCTTGACACGTAAAATAAGAATTAATCTAAATCCTTAAAAATTGACAATCTGATGCACAATAACCTGATCTAATGCACTTTTTGAAAAGTGCATCAGATAAGGCTTCTTTGAAAGTGCATTCGATAGGGTTATTGTGCACCACATTGACAATTTGGACGACTGAGTTTAATTCTTATTTTACACATGAAGACTCCTTTTTATTTGAACCCTCCCCTCAGGTAAGGGTTCAAATACAAACACCTTCTAATTTACAAATTACAAACTCACCTTGGCCATCCGATGAGTTGATCTAAATGTTATAGACACAATGTCATTTTGGTAATAAAATCAAACTTTTTTCAAATGAAGCACTTTGAATGTTAATATGTAATACAAATAGCGTAAAGATGCATCTTACAAACACACACACACACTTACACTTGGTATGTTCTTCATATATGTTTGTATATTTATAGCGCGGGCGGGGCGAGCATAGCGTTTCCCATCACCGCCCCGCATTCCAGCAGGCTGGGAACATCTCCCCCCCCCCCCCCCGCCCCCCGCCCCCCGCCCCCGCCCCGCCATCATTGCCATCCTTAGGTGGAAAGTAAAATATTAGGGTAAACGTATGGTGTCAAGTACTGGGTTTTGCTGTTAGAGTTAGCGTCCCATGACCGATGTTTACCTTCCTTAGTTTTTGACATTGCACCCCATGATGCAAAATCAAATAAGTCAAACATTTGAGCTAAACACGAGGTTCAAGCACTAAATTTTCCTTGAATTTATTTTTACACTTGAAAGAAATGTTATTTATTTGTTTCTTAGCTTGAGGTTTTGCGTCATGATCTGCTATGTCACAAATAGGTACTAGATGACGCTGGTGTAAGTGGTGAAGAGTACGAGATCATGAAGGATCACATTATACCTTTAGGCCGAGTGCCTCAATTCACTATGCAAAGTGGAACGTAGTGCATTACGACGGGAATCCATCACATTCCATCTCACCCAAAGATAGTTTCTGATGGCGATTCTAAAAGAGGAATCTTAGAGACATAGACATGTCTCTTGGGCTTTGGACTGAAATGTATAGGCTTTTTTTATATATAGGAATTACTTTATGTTTGTATATTGTTTGTACCGCAATTTGGATGATGGAGAGTTGCCTTGTGGCATGATTAAGTAGACCTTGGCTCCAACTCTCCAAGTCATTGTGTTGAACCAAAAATTTGTTCCAAAAGTATTGTGTTCAATAATTGTGATTCTTTGGCATTAAAAAAATTCTGGAAAGAGGATCATCGAGTTATTATCATACTCAACCCCTGTAGCCTGTAGGTAGTGGTGGACTCGGGTCGGGCCACCCGGCCCATGAACCGGCCCAGTCTGCTACTGTGCGGGCCCGGGACCGGCCCGGGTACTGGGCTTTGACCCGGCCCGAGGGGGAGACGGTTCCGGGCACGGTTCCTTCAAAATGAGACCCGGCCCGGCCGGGCCCGGTTCGGGCCAAAATCAATTTTTTTGTTTTTTCATTTTTTTTTAATTCCAACGGGTTGGGCTGGATGTTTTTTTGGGGGGGAGGGGGTTGGGGGGGTGAGGGAGGGGGGGGGGGGGTCGGGGGTTAATTAGAAAAAGCAAAAAAAAACATATAAAGAGGCCCGAGGCCCGGCTTGGCCCGGACGCGGTGGATACCCGGGCCGGTCCTGGGCTCACCTATTTAGAACCGGCGGCCCGCCCGGGCCTAGGCCCGCCCGGGCCTAGGCCCGCCCGGGCCTAGGCCCGGCTCGGACCCAACCCGGTCCGAATCCAGTCCTGCCTGTAGGAATCAATAATTCAATATGTTATCATCAAGTACGGATTTGTTTGTATATTTCTAATTCCCACCCACCACTACGGAAGAGTTTCTAGGGGTTGGTTTGATCGAGGCATCGAGCCGAACATAATTGAACCATAAGCAATTTGGTGCTAGTGTAGATCAAACAAGAATATTATGGTTGAATCATAATGACTAAATTTTAGTCACTAAAACACTCCGCAAATCTAAAATATAGAGCAGAGCCAAATAAAGTTCGGTAAGTTGGATTTAATTTGGTTCATTTGCATGATATTCCGTATGTTTTAACTCAAACTAGATTCTCACCCGCGCGATGCGCGGGATATTAAAATGTAATAGCGATACGACATTATTTGTAAATGTTATTTGGTTGAGTGAAATGAAAGCAAATTGTCATACACTTAACACGTATACTAAATTATGATTAAAGATCAAATAACGAAGACTCAGAGATAAGTAGTAAGTATGTTTTGGAATAAGCAAGAAAAAGTAAACGTTAACAGGATTTCACAAACTACACATTACGAAAAACTTCCTTATAAACTACATTGGTGGTATGGTTAGTTGATTGACCATCTTCATCGCAAATTAATATCTTCAGACCCTTAGGATTTGTTACCCTTGACACTGCAACATACAACTGACCATGCATGAAGACCGACTTTTTCAATAAAAGTCCAACATGAGACAAAGATTGTCCCTGAATTTTATTTATAGTCATCGCATAAGAGGTCATGACCGGAAATTGTCTTCTCTGAAACTTGAACGGTATTCTTGAATCCGAAGGAGTTAAGCTTAACCTCGGAATGACAACTTCATGCCCGACATATTTTCCGCCCATAATTTTTGCCCCTAAGATATGATTTCCAAGTCTTGTAACAATTAACCTTGTTCCATTGCAAAGCCCCATGGAAGGATCAATACTCCTTAAAAGCATTACTGGAGTACCAACCTTTAAGGTTAACTCATGGTTTGGAACTCCGGATGCACGTATTTTGTTTAGAAACTTTGGAGTATGCAAATCAGCCAGAAAATCGGCATTCGAGTCTAACTTGCAAATGCTATCTGAACTTAGATATGTCCTTGACTCTTCATTAACATTCATAGAAGTCATGTATTCATTAATTGCATCGACAACATCAAGGGTTGGAGCTAAAATTGCACGCTCTTGCAAGTAAGTCGGGTCATTCACAATCTTCTCAAAGTTTGGGTAGGTGCTTTGGACAATAGTGGCAATGAGGTCGCTTCCACCAGGGCCGGCCCAGGGCATGGCTGCCCAGTGCGACCGCACAGGGCCCAGATTTTTGAAGGGCCCAAAAAAAAATTAGTATTACGCCCCAACCCAAAATTCCCCTGCGTAAATCTAAATATGCTTGAAGAATGTCCCTTTTTAAATAAATTGTAAGTTATTAATGACTATTTTTATCATTACATTTATTCGCAGGTTGTATTTTAAGACAATTTGTTTGTGTTGCAACTTGAAAAAAGGCCCAAATTTTATTGTCGCACAGGGTCTACATTTCTTCGGGACCGGCCCTGGCTTCCACACTCTAGCAAAAACTCGTTTGGAATCTGAACATTTGCATAACCATCATTATCTTCCCCAGCAATCCCGTCCCCTAAACTCGCAATCCACTTAGCAAACTCAACCAAATCTTCATACTCACGATCATCAGTCAATGATTGCAACCTCATATTTTGTGTCAAACGTAATACCAAGCACTCATGCCAAATATACGAAGAATTAATCGTGGCATTCACAATGTGTTGTCTAGTACCTTTAGTAACGACATGTAAAATTTGTCCGAAGTCTCCCCCGAAGACCACTGTTTTCCCTCCAAAGGTTTTTCAGCACTATTTGAATTAGTAAATCTCAAGATGTCCCGTAAACTTCTATCTAAGGCTTCGAAGCAATACTTGTGCATCATCGACGCTTCATCCCATATGATCAGCTTGCATCGAATTATCAATTGAGCCAGTGGACTACCTTGTTTGATGTTGCATGTGGAGTTTTCATTCGGGTTGATTGGTATTGCAAAGCGTGAATGCGCCGTCCTACCACCCGGTAACAACAAAGCTGCTATGCCGCTCGAAGCAACATTTAAAACAATTTCTCCTTTGGACCTCAATGCAGCCGACAACGTCTTCCACACAAATGTTTCCCTGTACCTCCATAACCATATACAAAGAACACCCCACCATTATTTTGTTCAACAGATTGCATAATGGTTGTGTACACTTGACGTTGTTCATCATTGAGACTTTGCATGCATCTGTCGTGCTCTTCACGCAAGGCAGCACGATCGTACTGTAACTCGTCAAAAATAAGCCTGTTCTGATACATGGTAGCATCACTTATCGTTGGAAATGGCATCGATGGATAGTCCTTTAAAGTCCTACCAATTCTCCTTAACATCATTTCTATTTCAGTCAATGCATAATTCTTAATCTCAGTCTCGGTCAACTTCAAATCTGATATTACATGCATCAAAACAGTAATATCAAATAACATGTGTAATATATTATGTATGGTTTTGAATATGAATACATATATATATACTAATATACATGTTTGTTTGCAAAGATATATGTATGTGTAATATATGAACTGTTTAGTACCTGATGCATTAAGGCTCTTCTTTGCCTGTGTAGAATGTCATCTCACATAAATGTCCAACAACTTTCTGAGTAACCATGCAGTAGCCCAATAACTACCTTTCGAGAATCCTTCAACGTACTCCTTGTCATCGTCCAACAACCCTAACGCGAAACACACATCACGGTATGTATTATGAGTAATTCCATCCACAGTTCTAAGATCATCATAGCTTGTAGCCCCACGCCTCAAATTAAGGACATATCGCAAATAATAAGCTTCTCCTGATCCCGGAGGCACATACATTAGACAACCTATTGCAAACCCTTGCTTCCGAGGTTGCCATTCTCTTGTTTTGGCTTTCCAGACAAACTTTTGAGGGAATTCAGCATAAGTTAAATCCCTTGCCTCGGGGTATCGGCATTTGCTCTCATCCATGCAAGAAACATACTCTCCTTAACAGATTCTCGCAACACAACTTCACTTACTGTTGCACCATCTTCAAAATAAACATACTGCTCATTGCGGAAGTGAAAGCTCAAACGCTCAACACTTGGATTTTATACTGAATTCCGAATCCAAAAATTCTCCACATTGCCTCGCATGGAGAAATATACCGAATCATAGTACATTTTTATTTCATCAACGGGTTTCTCAGTGTCATCTTTATATGTTGTTTCATAAAATCCTGCTGTGACACGATCATTTCCTTTGTTCACGTATTTGAACAATTATTTTATTGACCTCGATTGATCACCACTCCACATTAAGATGAGCACCGTACCTCATCAATAATGTTCTGTTGTGGGGCACAACATATCTATTGTCAAGTGGTGTTTTTCCTTTGACAATTGTTCTTCCATCATTCCGCCTCCTATATTTAGGATAACCTTCTTCATCAACGTTAATTTGCTCGTTGAAGTTCTTTGGGAAGTGCTTTGAACATTTGGACTGAACCATGCAAGGGCGTTCCTTGCATCACTGCCACATGGTCCGTGCACCATATGTGTGCATACAACTTTAAAATAATCAGGATCAGCCCCCTCATCAGGTATTTTAGCTGAAATTATGCGGTCAATGTCTGCTGGGGTCGGGAATTTGTCTGCATTCCACATGAACAATAGAATATGAGCATGCGGTAGCCCACGCTTTTGGAATTCAATCGTGTAAATCACTACGAGGAGTCAACATAACAATTATTATTATATTACACACACAAAAAAACATATATATCTGTGTATTTATAAAAAGCTACATACATGATATTTGATATACCCGCTCGAATTTGTCCGAATACCTTACTTTGTCTTACGTATTTGATCAGGTCATTCAACTTCATCTTAAACACTAGACAAATTATATCTGGACGATCTTCGGGATTCAAATTCCTTGAAGAAAGGAATTTATTAATTTCAGGCCATCTTGGGTTACACGTGAAAGTCAAAAACAGATCTGGGTACCCTGCCCACCGACATATACTCATGGCATCCTGATAATTTTGAACCATGTATCGAGCGCCCCCAACGAATGTCGGTGGAAGGACAACTCGCTTACCCTGTGTTGACGCATCCCTCTCACCTCTTAGCAAAGCATCTGATAGGCCTTTGTACATTTCACACTGCAGTTCTTTTTGATGGGTTCTAATATACATCAGCTTTGATGACTCAACCATTGTGTATCCATCAACTGTGAATTGTTGGAATAGTCTCCTACTCTTAAAGATGAAAGAGTCATCGTTTGCTCGTTCATGCAATTTGTAAGCAAGAAACTCTCTAATGCTAACACTCCGTCGACCACACGAGTTTGACGATTTCTCATCAGAAAAAGCTATATCCTCCCTGTACCCATCCTTGCCATATGGAAACAAAAGCGGATATTGCAATCCCAAATATGCTGGATTTAACTCATTTATTCTTTTCAAATACCCTCATTGAGTTTCAACCATGATATCTCTTTGCCCAAGTGATTCATCAAAATCACCCACCACCAACGCTGCGACCTCATAAACTGTGGGTAAATTATAAGTTCTGGCATCCTTGGTTCTCCTCCCTATTAACTTCAGAGAAACTTTTTTTTCCCCACCCTCAACTACTTTATCCCTGACCATCCTAAAGGACTTAACTAAAACATTATGTTGGTCTAACATTTTCCTTAATGTAGTCACAATATGCGCATGCAAATTGTTCTTCTTTTCATCATCCCTAAAATGATATAACCAAATAACATAAAAAATACCATATATTCATAGCTAGCAACATGTGTGCATGATTACATATATTTATGAGTTTCAAGGTAAATACATTTACCTCACTGAGCTCAAACGATTAATATCTTCATGTTGGGTGTCATATATATACAATTGTGCAAATTTTGGCACACTTCCTTCCTGGGGCAACAAACTCCCAATGAGGTGATAATTTTGTCCACTCAGTTTAAAGATTGGTGGTGATCCACCCTTGTTCAGTGTTCTATCTATCCTTCCTCCCATGGAAGTGAACGAAAACATGTTGTTGTACGAAGGAATGTTTTCCTGGAAATGCCTAGCAAGTGCATTCGTCCCATGAATGAACTGTTGTAGTTCCAAAGGCGGCTCCTTTAATTTTGGTAGTTTAATTTTCCCTTGACTGCAACACAACGAATACTTCGGGTCCTTTTTTGAGGAAGTACTAACAATTCTTTCTTCATACCAAAACAATGCCTCGCAAGACGCACAACTGTGTGACGGGTCACCTGTGCTCCAATATTCCGCATTGATCGTGTCTGTGACGAATTTAAAAAACATAAGATTTGACATCGTAACAATCCAATTTAAACGCGGTCTTATGCAAGTTAGAATATGGTTTCATTTGGGATAACAAACATGATCAGACCTTCAACCTCGTGCTCTTGGTGGGGCAAAACATCATCTTCTTGTCTTGATGCTTCTTGATGCTCATGATGAATAGCCCAAGATTCAGATATATGATTTACAACTAATGATCCCTCACTTGGAAACCCATTAAATGGCAAAGAACGAACTACATTTCAAAATTAGGTATAATGTCATAGGACCATAAATTCAAACTAATAAAATCATATATAGCCACTATAAAATAATAATTATATAACGTAATAACATTTACCGCCTATTTTGGCACGCTGCGGTAAAAGTTTCGTGTGATTTGGGTCACTATTTTCTACCCAAGATAAAACACATAGACAACATATTCAAATTCATTATATATTTAAACCATATTAAATAAAAATTCCTTAATAACAAAAGAATTGTAAAAATTAAATTTCTTTATACCATAAAAATTTTAAAAAAAATCATACTTATAAGATTTATAATGAATAGTATTTATAATATTTATAATTTATAGCATTTATAAGGGAAAATGGAAACTAATAATCCAACCTTTAGCGGTCTTCTTTTAATAATCTCACCTTTTCGTTATTCATGAATAAACCAACCTTTGCATCTCATCTTCATTCACTGGTCCCCGACCGGTTGATGACCTGGTATTCGAGGTTATTTTCTTGGAATGAAGATGAGGTGCAAATGTTATAAGTTCCAAGTTATTTATAAGGTTTATAAGAATTTATAATATTTATAATAATATATAATAACACAAAAGGCTCAAATGTAAATAAAATCAGCCCAAGCCACCTATAAAAAATTCCAGCCCAAAAGAACCTACACATAACCTATTAAAAAAACCTACCCCATGGACATGTTTTCGGCCCAATAGAAACAAAACCCAGCCCAATCGCACTATTAATGCAACCTAACCACAAACCCTAACCCGCCCTATATAATAACCATTACCCACAGGATAAAGGCTTTATCCTTCGGCCATTCTCTCAGACCTCGGCCACAATCTGATACTCTACACTCTTCGTATTTCATACCCAGCTCACCGCAATACCACCTCTTCTGCTTGAACTCTAGGACGAACGATGTGTACATCGAATGAGCAAATGCCTTCCAGCGTTCTTACAGTCCTTGATTACGACGGTGAAGTCTTATTTGACCAACCCTACGGCTAAGAACTCTGAGTAACAATCTAAACTTCTCAGATCTGTTTCATTTTTTCGTCGTAATGGTATTTCCCCGACTTTTTATGTTTTTTTTGTTCCTCTCTATCCAACGATGGCTGAGTGATGATAAATGATCTCAGAAGTCGTAGTGTTTTATAAGTTATACTTGTATGCGATGTATATAGATCTCAGATCTGATATTATATAGTTTATTTGGCTTGCATCTCAGCGGTATGATGTTGTAATGCCAAATCTAAAATATAGAGCAGAGCCAAATAAAGTTCGGTAAGTTGGATTTAATTTGGTTCATTTGCATGATATTCCGTATGTTTTAACTCAAATTGCACCTGAAAGACCGAAACACTAATTTCTTGTTGAGTTGCTTACACAGTTGCATATTGCATATTGCTAGTTTTACACTTGCTATTTTCCTGGTTTCAGATTATCGACGTATCAAACATTGTGTCACAAGCTGTTATGTAAGGTGAACTAGTATTTTTACCCGTGCCGGTGCACGGGGTAAAATATGTTATGTATTAATATTATTAGTTATATTATAAAACGTAGAGAAAAATATTTGCAGATGAAAGTGTCGCTTCATAGTATCTAAAGAGAATGGACAATTAAATACATAACTTTTGATTTCGCGTGCTAATTGTGTAATAATAAGAAAAAATAAGGTTGGTGTTATTTTTCTGCCTGCATTGGCTGAAGTTACTGTCGATAATCATTTTAGCTACGAGTATTTTTTCATATCATTTTTCCTTTATTTTATTGATAAAAAATATTTTAAATATATTTTTCATAAATCAGTAGAACAGCAAATGTGGAAAATAATACCAGGCTTAACCTTAATGGCAGCCCTGGCAGATATATTTATAATAGAAAGAGTTCAATATTACAATATGAGTCCCACAATAATAAATAATAATAAATCTACTCTATTACACCCCCTCAAGCTGTGCAGGGGAAACAATGCGCAGGTTGTCACGAAGAAGAGTAAAACGTTGTGGCGACAAAAACTTAGTAAAAATATCTGCCAGCTGAGCCTGTGTGGGAACATACTTAACCCGAAGATCACCATGAGCAACGTGTTCACGAACAAAGTGGTAGTCAATATTAATGTGCTTACTCCTGGCATGTTGGATGGGATTAACAGACAAATAGGAAGCAGATACATTATCACAGTATAGAGTAGTCGGAACACGAACAGGAAATCCCAATTCGAACAGCACTGAGCGTATGTGAAGAGTATCCTGCACTGTGTAAGCTATGGCTCTATATTCAGCTTCTGTGGAAGAGCGGGAGACAGTGGGCTGCTTCTTTGACCGCCGGGAAATAAGATTGGGCCCCAGAAAAATCGCATAACCGGAAGTAGATCTATCTGTGTCAGGACATCCGGCCCAGTCAGCATCAGAATAGGCAATGACCTCTGTAGAGCCGCGCGAAGATTGTAAGAGGAGACCATGAGTGGATGTTCTCTGGAGATACCTGAAAACACGCTTAACAGCCAACATATGTGAAGTGCGTGGTGCATGCATAAACTGAGAAACCAGGTGTACAGCAAAAGTAATATCTGGTCGAGTCAAAGTCAAGTACTGTAATGCACCTACCATACTTCTGTACTCTGTGGCATCAGCCAGGAGCTCGCCATCAGTAAGGGAAAGTTTAGTACGACTAGGAAGAGGTGAACGGACCGGTTTTAAAGTATGTAGATGAAAGCGATGAAGGAGATCAGATATATATTTTTGCTGAGAAAGAAACAGACCGAAGGGAGTACGAGAAGCCTGAATGCCAAGGAAAAAATGTAAATCACCCAAGTCCTTCATGGAAAAGCATTTATTCAATAGAGATAAAAAATGATTAACTAGTTTAAGAGAATTACCTGTAACAATGATATCATCAACATAGAGTAGCAGGTAAATAAAATCGGAATTACGCCGAAAAATAAACAAAGAATTATCAGACCGGCTGCAAGTAAATCCATGAGAGAGAAGAAAACTACTAAAACGGTGAAACCAAGCACGAGGGGCTTGTTTAAGACCATAAATGGCTTTACGAAGCCGACACAGATGGTGGGGAAACTGAGGATGAACAAAACCTGGAGGCTGACACATATATGTTGGATTATTTCCAATTAATATGGCCTTAGGACCAATAATAATGTGTCCTATATTTATGTAATATATATATAATTATGTATTATATATATGTATTATTTGATGGAAATAATACTTAAAGGGTACCATTGTGGTAACACCCTTTAGGACAATATGAAGAGTTGTGACTATTGACTTATTCCCATTATAAATATTCTTTGCTCTCCTTTGTTGAAACACACGTACAAACACAACAACACCATAAAGTGGAGAGAGCATCACAACTTCTAAAAGTACTCCATCTATCATTGTCCTAAAAGGGATAACCAATTCATTTGCTACAAGTAAAACAATGACTTCTTCATCAACCAATCATGGTCTAGCAAAGATTGGCTTCCCATCATGTAAGTATTTCTTTACGAACTTGTATATGATATAGTTTCTAACATGTAGTGTGATGTGTAGATCTTGGATCTAATATATTAAAATAATCAACATGTGGTATCAGAGCATTCATATAACATCACACTCTGTTCATTACGTAGTACGTAATATCATACGTATCATATCATATACGTACATATATAAACTGTTTGTTTGTATGTATGAATTGAAGATCATTTTTTTTAATATGGAATTGTGAATTAACTTTTGGCATGACCGTATGACACCTATTCCATGATAATCATTCATAATGTAATCATGATAAAATATCATCATCATCATGTTCTAAAAAAAAAATGAAAACCATCATCCTTGGAAATATGGAGAAACTTGCAGAAGACTTTTTCTTCTTGTATAGTTACGTTTAACCGCCGGCAGTTGTTTTAATTTGTTTTTGCCGCCCATCATTGGCCGGCGGGTTTGTGTTATTGGCCAACGGATTATGACGGCAGCCGGTTGATTGTGACGGCGGCCGGCGGATTGTGGCGGTTACCATTCAATTGTGACGGTTACCGGCATGTTTTGACAATTAACGGCGGACTGTGACGGTTTCCGGCGTGACAGTTACCAACGATTTAATTGGTGATTGTTAGAGACTATGTGACGATTACGAGTAGTTACCACGGGTGTTTTGTGCAATTTACGTACACCGTCATTTTTTTTAAAATTAATTCATGCATGTCGTATTGTCATACATGATACATGCTATTAAGAAATATGAGGCTCTTAGGTTATGGGCATACACAATCATATCAGTTTAAGATATATGTAATCCTGGTGTGTATATGTATTGATATGGTATGTCATGCACATATAATAATAATAATAGTATGTTGATCGTATTTTTCTGCCCATCATTACTTTTCATCCGGTTACGTGGCGGCGGAATACTTTCTTAAATAATACGAAGTACATTTTTTAGCCACACTTTATTTATGGAAAATACATTGATAACATCTAATATCGGCCCAACGGAAGATATTAGATTAAAAATAAATCATTTTACCATTATTAGTAAAAATGGCTAAATAAAAAATAATAATTAAAAAAAAAACTTATTTTTTATGCTCTTGATTATTGGAACTAGAGCTTAATAAATGATTTTTGCATTATTATTCAATGAACCCAACGGTTAGTTGTTTGATGGTGTAATTAATCATTGTATATATTAGCCTAAATGCATGAACATTATGATTCTGCCCAAAGGTGATTTTAATGTTTGTGTGGCGTAGTTTAACTTGTTATGTGTCATTATGCATGATTGTTAGTGATAGCCAACGCGAAACTAAAAATCAAGCAAGACATTAGTATACCTATTATTTGGTGTTATTAATAGGTTTAATTATATGACATTTTAAATATCCCGATTAAATCCCTCTTATTTTTATATAGTTTCTTTTACACATATGTCTAACTCTTTATACTCCTTAGCATCCACTGTTACTACGAATTACGGAATTGAACCACTTACCGGCACTAACTTCACCTCATGGAAAGACAATGTTAAGCTCACCCTTGGAGTTATGGACCTCGACCATGCTTTGAGGTATGACCCCCCTGAACCTTTGACTGCTGAATCAACTCATGAGCAGAAAAGGTTTCATGAAATTTGGGAGAGATCAAACTGTATGTCACTAATGATAATCAAGAACTCCATTTCTGTGGCAATTCGCGGTGCTATCCCTGATTCGGATAACGCGAAGACATACATGGACTCGGTCGAGGAACAATTTAAGGGAACCTCCAAGGCTCACGCAAGTACATTGATCTTGAAGATGTTGACCACAAAATACAATGGTAATAGCGGTGTTCGTGAGCACATTATGATGATGAGTGATATGGAAAATAAGCTCAAAGGCATGGATATGGAGATAAGTGAGGGCTTTTTAGTCCACTTCATCATGACTTCTCTTCCCACACAGTTTGGCCCCTTTAAGATCAACTACAACACTCAAAAGGAAAAGTGGAAAATGAGTGAGTTGATAGCCATGTGTGTGCAAGAGGAGGAACGCCTGAAAGTTGAGAAGCCGGATGTTGCTTATGTCACCACTACTTCAAGCTCGTTCAAGAGGAAGGGTAAGTCTCAAGTTGGAGAGAGTTCAAAGGTTCCTAAGGCAAGTACAAGTGCAACGCCTGGATCAAATGGGGCTTTGAAACAACTTCGTTGCAAATTCTGTCATAAGAAAGGACATTACCAACGAGATTGCACTAAGTTCAAAGCATGGCTTGCAAAGAAAGGGATTCCATACAATCCAACAACTGCACCAAAGCCAAAGGACAATTAAAGTGGGGAATGGGGAAGACTTAAATGTTGAAGCTGTAGGATCACTTTCATTAATGTTAGAAAGTGGTCATAGTTTAAGTCTTAAAAACATTCTTTATGTTCCTAATATTACTAGAAACTTAATATCTGTATCAAAGTTAGCATATGATGGCTACACTTTTATGTTTGGATACAATAATGTTGTTATAAGTTTCAATAATAATGTTGTTGGCTATGGTTGTATGGATGGTTATCTTTATAAATTGTCTCTTGATAATCATTTTATGGAGTCCTTACTATCCTGCAATATTGATGAATGTGTGAGCAAAAGGAAACGAGAAGGGGAAACTTCGTCTAAATTATGGCATCAACGCTGAGGCCACATTTCTCGAGATAGGATGGTGCGTCTCATAAAATATGGAGTCTTACCACCTTTAGACTTCTCAGATTTCAATACATGCATTAAATGCATAAAAGGAAAATTGGCAAAAGGGAATAAGAAAGGGTCCACACGTAGCTCAAAGTTGTTGGAAATAATACATACTGATATTTGTGGATCTTTTCCCGAAGGCATTGGCGGACATAGATCATTTATTACCTTTATTGATGATTACTCGCGATATATGTACTTGTACTTGGTTAAGGAGAAATCCGAGTCACTTGATATGTTTAAGACTTTTAAGGCCGAAGTTGAAAATCAACTTGACCGTAAGATAAAAGTTGTGAGATCGGATAGAGGCGGTGAGTACTATGGTAGACACACCGATATTGGTCAATCTCCTGGTCCTTTCTATGAATTTTGTAGAGAACATGAGATAGTTAACCAATACACTATGCCAGGTACTCCTCAACAGAACGGCGTTGCCGAGAGGAGAAATAGAACTCTTATGGACATGGTGCGGAGTATGATGGCTAACTCCAAATTGCCTCAATACTTATGGACAGAAGCATTAAAAACGGCAGTTCATATCTTGAATAGGGTTCCTTCAAAATCTGTCTCTAAAACTCCTTATGAATTATGGACAGGAAGAAAACCAAGTTTACGTTATCTCAAGGTATGGGGATGTCCAGCTGAAGCTAAACTCTATAATCCCCAACAAAGAAAACTTGACATGAAAACCGTCAGTTGTTCTTTTATTGGATATCCTGAACGTTCAAAGGGATACCGATTTTATTGCCCTTCACATAGCACACGCATTGTTGAGACAAGACATGCTGAGTTCCTAGAGAACTCTAACATGAGTGGGAGTTCTTCACCTAATGTTGTTGATCTCCAAGAGATGGGAGAGGAGAGTACGACGGTTATACCGATCCCTATTATGCCTAATGCATCTCTTGAGGATGATATTGCCTCAAACGTACCACATAATGAAGGCACATCAAATTTTGAGGCAAATGACAACATAAATCAAGGCAATTCAATTCCGGAGATTCAAGTAGAATCTCATGAGCCTGAACCGCCAATAAGGAGATCTAATAGATCTAGACGCCCTACAAATTTTGATGATTACGTCATATACCTTAATGAGGTCGTTAATGACTTGGGAAAATGTAATGATCCCATGACGTATAATGAAGCTATTATGAGCACCCAATCATCTCTTTGGAATGAAGCTATGATTGATGAGCTTGATTCCATGAGCAAAAACAATGTGTGGGAACTTGCTGAATTACCTAAGGGTGCCAAACCCGTAGGATGCAAGTGGGTTTTCAAAACCAAACTTGACCCGAAAGGAAACATTGAACGTTATAAAGCGAGGTTGGTTGCGAAGGGTTATACCCAAAAGGAAGGAATTGACTATCAAGAAACTTTCTCACCGGTTTCGAGAAAGGATTCCTTGCGGATTGTCATGGCCTTAGTAGCTCATTTTGATTTAGAACTACATCAAATGGACGTCAAAACGGCATTTCTTAATGGAGACTTACATGAGGATGTGTACATGTCCCAACCAGAAGGTTTCAAGTCTAAGGGACAAGAACACCTAGTTTGTAAACTTAAGAAATCAATTTATGGGCTCAAACAAGCATCACGTCAGTGGTACTTGAAGTTTGATGAAGTCATCAAGAAAAATGGCTTCATAAAGAATCAAGTGGATCAATGTATATATCTGAGAATGAGTGGGAGCAAGTTTGCCATTCTAGTACTTTACGTTGATGATATTTTGTTGGCAAGTAACAACTTAGATATGTTGCATGAGTCAAAGCGGTTACTTTCAAGTAATTTTGACATGAAGGATCTTGGGGAAGCCTCCTACGTAATAGGCATAGAAATCCACCGAGATCGCGTCAATGGGACTTTAGGGTTGTCTCAAAAGGCGTACATTGAACGTGTTCTTGCACGTTTCAATATGCAACATTGTTCCCCATCAATTGCTCCAGTAGTTAAGGGAGATGTTTTTGGTTTATTTCAATGTCCAAAAACTGAAGAAGAAAAGGAGCAAATGAGACTAGTTCCCTATGCATCAGTAGTAGGGTGTTTGATGTATGCTCAAGTTTGTACTCGCCTTGATATCGCTTATATATCGGGCATGCTAGGCAGGTATCAATCTAACCCTGGCCTAGATCATTGGAAAGCCGCTAAGAAAGTCTTAAGATATCTTCAAGGGACAAAAGATTACAAACTTGTTTATAAAAGAACTAATGCTTTGGAAGTTGTGGGATTTTCCGATTCTGACTTTGCTAAATGCAAAGACGATAAGAAATCGACATCGGGATATGTTTTTATGATGTCAGGTGGGCCGATATCATGGAGGAGTCATAAGCAAGAATTGACTACCACCTCAACTATGATGGCGGAATATGTTGCAGTTTACAATGCAACATGTCACGGAATGCTATTGAGGAATCTAATTAAAGGACTCAAGGTAGTAAACTCCATTTCGAGACCACTGAAGATTTATTGTGATAATTCTGCAGCCGTGAGTTTTTCAAATGGAAATAGTTCGAGCGGGGCTGGATTATATCTCGATACAAAGTTCCTATTTGTACGTGAACGAGTGGAAGAAAATAATCTTTGTATCGAGTACATTAGCACTCATGATATGCTTGCGGATCCGATGACAAAAGGTCTACCACCCAAGATTTTTCAAGAACATGTGATGAAAATGGGTTTTAGTCGAGACCTCACTTAATTGGCATAGTGCTCTTATGAACAATTCATGTATATAAATATAAATAAATACTTGAATACTTAAGTAATTGTCTATTAAATATGTATACCGTGCGCACTAATTTTGGTATCATAGACAAATTAATATTAATTACCACATTACATTTGATCATTTATGTTTAATGACCTTAAAGTCCTAATACATGTGCTATAATATGATTAGTGGGGGTCCCATATCTATATAGATGTGTGTGGCTGTACTTCTCTATTATAGTATAGATATTGGGTATGTAGAACACATGTTTGGCCAACTTGATGATTATTGGTCACTAGGCCAAGTGGGAGAATGTTGGATTATTTCCAATTAATATGGCCTTAGGACCAATAATAATGTGTCCTATATTTATGTAATATATATATATATAATTATGTATTATATATATGTATTATTTGATGGAAATAATACTTAAAGGGTACCATTGTGGTAACACCCTTTAGGACAATATGAAGAGTTGTGACTATTGACTTATTCCCATTATAAATATTCTTTGCTCTCCTTTGTTGAAACACACGTACAAACACAACAACACCATAAAGTGGAGAGAGCATCACAACTTCTAAAAGTACTCCATCTATCATTGTCCTAAAAGGGATTACCAATTCATTTGCTACAAGTAAAACAATGACTTCTTCATCAACCAATCATGGTCTAGCAAAGATTGGCTTCCCATCATGTAAGTATTTATTTACGAACTTGTATATGATATAGTTTCTAACATGTAGTGTGATGTGTAGATCTTGGATCTAATATATTAAAATAATCAACAATATATACTTCCTCAGTTAAATTACCATGAAGAAAGACATTTTTAACATCAAGTTGGCGAATGGGCCAACCAAAAGACACAGCTAAGGTAAGAACAAGACGAACAATGGTGGGTTTAACAACAGGACTAAATGTTTCAGTAAAGTCAATACCTGCCTGCTGATTAAACCCCTGAGCAACTAACCTTGCTTTGTAGCGTTCCACAGACCCATCAGCCAGATACTTAGTCTTATAAATCCATTTTGACCCAACCACATTCTTTTTAGCATCAAATGGTACTAAATCCCATGTATGATTAGAGATGAGGGCATTAAATTCCTCAGCCATAGCAGCTCTCCACTTAAGATGTTTATTTGCTATAGAAAAACAAGTGGGATCCGGTGTGCTAACAACTGTGTTTAAAGTAAAAATAGTTTTTGGTTTAAAAATACCGGATTTAGACCGGGTTTGCATTGAATGAACATTACCAACCGAGGCAGTGGATGTGGGAGACGCGGTCTGTGAGCTGCTGTCAGCTAGGGAGATGGATGGTGCTGGGATTTCAGCCATGGGAAGGCAGCAGGTTTGGGTAGATGGGTCGGCCAGGGGGCTGGAATGGCAGCAGGGTTGTGCGTGAGTGTGTGAGGTATGGCTGCGGACAGATGGAGGAGAACTGGGCTGGGGAAGTGTTGCGGTTGGAGGGCTGCTGTCTGGCGTGGAAATAGGTGGTGTCAGGACAGATGGAGTGTGATCTGGCTGGGGTTTTTGGGTAGAAGGAAATGGCAGCAGGTTTGGGGACAAAACCGCAGCAGGACTAAGGGAATTAGAAGTTGCAGCAGCCGGTGAATTAGAATTAGCAGTGGTTCGTGTGGGAACTAAGGTAACGGTGGAAGGCAACATACTAGACGAAGACAGTGTAGCACCCATTAACTTAGAATATGGAAAAACATTTTCTAGAAATCTGACATTTCTACTAATATAAACCCGACCAGAAATAGGATCAAAATAACGATACCCTTTATATTCAGATGCATATCCGAGAAAAACACACTGAACAGACCGTGGTGAAAGTTTATTTGCTGAGGTGGCATTAAAATTGGGAAAGCAAGCACAACCAAAAACACGCATGCCAGATAAATCCGGTGCAGAGTGAAATAATTTTTCATACGGAGACAAACCATGTAGAGTAGGAGAGCGTAACCGATTTATAATAAAAGTGGCAGTAAGAACAGCATCAACCCAAAACTGAGCGGGCGAATTGGCGGTGATGAGCATGGTACGCACAAGTTCTATTAAATGACGATGTTTGCGCTCAGCAACACCATTTTGCTGCGGAGTTTCAGGACAAGATTTTTGAAAAATAATTCCAGAGTCATTAAAAAACTTACGCATATGAAAATTATCAAATTCACCCCCTCCATCACTCTGAAAAATCTTAATTTTGCGGTCAAGTAAATTTTCAATCATTAACTTAAAATGATGAAAATGAGTAGTGACCTCAGACTTGCGTCGCATAGGATATAACCAGGTAAAGCGAGAAAAATCATCCACAAAACATACATAGTATTTAAATCCAAGATGAGAGAGCACAGGAGATTGCCAAACATCAGAATGAATTCAGTATAAAGCACACGGACTGTTGTGAAAAACTTTATTAAAAGGTAATCGTTGTGACTTTCCCAAACGACAGGGAATACAATTAGAAACTGAAGCAGAAGTGCCAGAAATTAAATTATTTATTCTAAGTTGATCTAAAACACGAGTACCACAATGTCCTAGTCTATAATGCCAAAGGGAAACGGAAGCAACTGAAAGGGCAACTGGTGAAGGTGCAGGCTGACGGACGGGATAGACTCCATTATCACTGACCGCTCGAAGAAGGACCGCCCCCGTTGTTTTGTCCTTTACATAAAAACAATTTTTATCAAAAATTACAACACAGTTGTTATCAGCACATAATTTCTGAATGGACAAAAGATTATATTTTATATTTGGAACATGAAAAACAGATTTTAGACGAAGGGGATGAGCTGAGGAATTTAAAATAGCCTCACCAGTATGCATAACCGGGAGAGAAGTACCATTAGCCACTATAATAGAATGAGAATTGGGAGAAAAGGTTTTATTAGTCAAGATACCTGGATGAGGAGTCATATGAGCAGAGGCACCTGAGTCAGGATACCACACAAAGTCAGAGGCTTCAGGGACATGGGCAGCAAGAGTAGGAGCACCGGTTGAACAAAACGCGAAGGACAAGTAGAGGCAGGATGACCTGGAGCATAACAAATCTGACAAACTACAGGAGGAGGAACTGAATTCCCCTCACCAGATGACGAGCCTGCATAACCACGGTTAGCACAATAAGCAGATAAAGCATAAGTATGAACATGTGACAGAACAGATATACCTGCCGAGCCTGGAGCCTCAAGAATCCCTGCATGAGGTGCACCCCCTGGAACACAGCCTGGAGGAGGATAACCATAGCCCATCGGTGGAGGAAAACCATATCTAGGAGGTGGTGCATAGCCACGGCCACGCTGTCCACGCCCCCCTCTGCCCCGCTGTCCGCGGCCACCCCGACCGCTATAACCTCTCCCACGGTGCTGCTGGCCACCGTGTGGAGGTGGCTGCCCCGCTGCTTGTGCGTGCCCCGCAGCCTGTGCTTGGCCCGCAAACGCCTGAGCCTGCGGAGGTTCTTCCATAGCACGCATGTACTGAATAGTTTTCTCCTTCTCAATCAAGCAGGTGCGTAATCTTTCAAAAGTGAAGCTCTCCGGAAACAAACCAACCGAGGTAATAAGGGATTCATAGTCCCGGCCCAAACCCATGAGAATAGTTTTAAATAAATCACGAGGAGCAATGGGATCATTAATCGAGGCAAGGTTATCAACAATGTCTTTAATATCCCTAAGATAATGTTCCATGGACTGATTAGGACCCTTTTTAGAGTGAGACAGCTGTTGTTTTAATTCCATGGACCGGGCAAGACTAGCAGACATAAAATGAGACTCTAACCGATTCCAAATAGCAGAAGCATTCTTTAAATCACGCACCTCAATTAACACATCACGGGACAGAGTGGCGAACAGCCAGGAGCGCACCATTTGATCAAGTTTTAGCCAATTACAATAATCAGGATTAATTGTTTCAAGTTGAAAGGCATCATAAACATAGGGAGGAGGAACATGAAGCGAACCATCTAAAATTCCCAAAAAACTATTGGACACCAGAAAGGACTCAAATTGAGTACGCCAAGTCAAATAATCTTCTACCGCAGCCAGTTTGGTTGTCACAATATTGGTAATATTTAAGGTTGAAAACCCAATATTCTTAACTAAATCAGATAAGAGTAAACTTGTACTGGCAGGAGCAGTGCGAGGAGCAATTGGACCAGGAGAAGCAGCCGGTGTGATTCCCGGTGCTCGGGCAAATGTGGGACCTGCAAAGTTGGAGATATATGCAGTAGACGGGCATGGTGTTCTGCCAAGAGAGAGCACTGGTGACACAGGAGGGCGAATAGCTGGAGGTGTCGGAGTCCAGGTGAATATGAGTGGATTCCAGGCGCTGAAGTCCGCCGTGTGTGGCGGCGGCATCCATGAATGAGAGAAGGCCGGTGGTGCCGAGAACAGAGAGCTGCCGAGAGAGGGATCCATCTGCAAGTGAGAAGAGAAGCCGAGCGTTGGTGCAATAGAAGATTCCGCCGACGACATCACCGAAGTTGTGGAGGAGGAGCGAACTAGTGCCGTCGTCTGAGCCGCAGCAGAAGAGGGCGGCGTTGAAGAAGGAGATGTCACGGAAGGTATCGGCGCAGAAGAGGAAGACATTGCAGCCGGAAAAAAAAATTAGGGATTTTTAGATGTGGCTCTGATACCATGTGGAAAATAATACCAGGCTTAACCTTAATGGCAGCCCTGGCAGATATATTTATAATAGAAAGAGTTCAATATTACAATGAGTCCCACAATAATAAATAATAATAAATCTACTCTATTAGCAAATACAATCACTTCAAATAGAACTTCATAAATTAAGCAGAATCAGCGGATTCAGTGCTACCAAACGGGCTCTAAAATAAGAAGTGTTTAATTATGATTACTATGGATCTAAGCAATAATTGCTATATTGCATGTTAAAGTCAAGTGACAACTAAATAGTTTGCAATTTAATCAAGACACTAATTTTAATTTGGTATGTAATTCATCGAGGGATAAAGTAAAATAATGTTAAGACAATGAAAACTAACATTTATTTGATAAAATATAATCTTTCATCATATTATCAAATACCATGTTCCATATTTGTCATGATATTGTGCTTTGCATTTGACCATATTTTAAAGGAAAGAAAGAGAATAATGATCTCCATGATTGGGTGAAAGTGTTTGGGTGTTTGGATCTGATTCTTAAAACTGCTTCTGCTCCTTCAAAGAGCAAAAGCAGAAGTTGGAGTGTTTGGGTGAAAGTGCAGAAGTGATTTTGGTGCTCTAATTTACTCTCAGAATCAGTTCTTTAGAAGCCGGGGGAGACCAGCTTTTGGAAACTGATTCTGAATCTGCTTCTACTTTAAAAAAGAATCAGAAGCATAATCAGTTCCAAACACCTCCTACTTCTAATAAGCTCAACTATCGATTATTCATTTATATATAATACGTAAAATATATCCTCATTTAGAGTTCTCAACATTTTAATTTTCATCAGCTATAAATCTTTATTCAATAAGAGTAAAAATGAAAGAAAATGTATCTTTTGAAACACAATACTTTAAGCAGTTTTATTGAACTAAATGGTTTTCGATTTAATTAAGACACTAAATTTAATTTAGTATGTAATTCATCAAAGGATAAAGTAAAATAATGTTAAGACAATGGAAACTAACATTTATTTGACAAAATATAAACTTTCATTAGATTATCAAATACCATGATTCATATTTGTCATCCAATCATGCATGCTCCACATTTTACCATATTTTAAAGAAAGGAATGAGAATAATAATCTCCATGATTAGTAATCTACTTCTACTAAGCTCAACTATATATTATTCATTAATATATAATACGTAAAATATATTTGTATTAAGAGTTCTCGACATTTTTCGTAAAATACATAAAATCTATAATCTATATGAGGAAAAATTGAAGAAAATATATCTTTTGAAACAACTTTTCACTACTAAATTGCATTTTTCTTATATTTTGATAATAGAATTACAACCATATGATTCATTGAGACCTTAAGTTACTTAAACATAACGATAGTACTCTCTCTATACTTTATAACTTTGCCAATTTTGATTAACTCGAAAAATAATAAAGCAATAACTGTGTGTTTGACATTTATGTAGAATAGAAAGAAATATCATGAACCACAATGACAATTTTTTTAACAACCAAAAAATGATGACAAAGTTATAAAGGACGAAAAAGTATTTAACCAATCTCCATTTAGTAATCTTAATTATGTGCATATTCATGTTATATGCAGGGCCGGTCCTGGTATAGGGGCAGGATGGGCGGCTGCCCAGGGCCCACCAGGAAGAAGGGCCCATAAATTATTTAGGAGTAATATATATATTGAGTCTCGTTCACCTCGGGCCCACAAATCTATTTGAGACGCTTTCGGATGAAATTGTTTGATGAAAGTTTGTGAGTATGTTTTTCATTAAGTGTATAGATTAGGTCAAAAAAATGTCAAATCAAAATTCAATCGGAAAATTTGTTAAATGAGTTATTGAAAAATAGTGTGCTTTATGTATGTTTAAATATCGCAATGTTTTTTAATAATTTATTTAACTAACTTCTTAATTGAATTAGAAATTGAAATTTTTGTGTAAATAATCTAATCTTTATGAAGATTATGAGTACAAAATTTTATCAAAAAAAATTGACCAGATCATTTTGTCAAGTGTGCCTGACCAAATCATTTCCTTATACTCTAAGGGGGTGTTTGGAACTGATTCTGATTCTGCTTCTTTTTTGAAGTAGAAGCAGAATCAGAATCAGTTTCCAGAAGCTGATCTCCCCCAGCTTCTAAAAAAACTGATTCTATTAGCAAATTAGAGCTCCAGAATCACTTCTGCACTTTCACCCAAACACTTCTGATTCTCCTCCTTGGAGGAGCAGAAGCAGTTTTAAGAATCAGATCCAAACACCCCCTAAATCTCCAATACTCCGTAAAAGATACCTCTCAATCCTCATATCCGTAGACTGAGCCACAACGACAGAGCTACACACGAAACACAACTAGATGACTTTCTACCTTCCTCACAAAAGCCGAGAATTTAAAATTAAAATTTTCTTTTAACAATGCCTAAAGAATTGTTTTGTATGACTTATGATACCAAGTATTTTTAGGAACAAAAACATTTACTTGTGTAATGAATTTTATTTTTGACTTGAAGCTTTTGTAATACATTTCTATAATGTACGGAATATATAATTAGGGGCCTATTTTTTGTCTTTTGTCCCGGGCCTATAAATTGTCAGGACCAGCCCTGGTTATATGTTTAAATGTTTTAATATGTTAAAAAAGTTAGACTATTTTACCGAGTAGATATAATTTATCCGAAGTTGTTCAGTTCAATTTAGAATCAAAAGATATAAGTTGACTATCTGCTAGTAGTATATTTCAACCCGTGTCGTGCACGGGATAAAATGACATTTAATTATAGTCAACATTGTCTAATGATATTTTAATTCTTTATTATTTGAATATGAAAATTTTATTAAAATGTTCCTAATAATTTTTTTTTAATAAAAGCATAAAATTTAACAAATATATAAAAATATAATCATTAAAATCATTATCAAAAGTTAATATGGGAAACCTTTTTGGGACAGAGGTAATTCTATATATATGTTCATGTCAATTATAATTATCGACAATTAAGTGTGAATTTTATTGATTATAACAATAGATGATTATACATGTTTATCGAGTGAATCTTATTTTGAAGGGAAAGTTCCCGAAATAGGACTAAAACAGTTTGGAAATTCCAAAATAGGACTGTCATGTTTTTTATTCCCAAAATATGAGTAATTACTGCTAAGTTTGGAAAATACTGTCATGTTTGAAGTCTGGTACTGCCAAAACATGACAGTAATTAGTCATATTTTAGGAATAAAGACATGGAAGTCCTACTTTGGAATTTTCAAACCTTTTTAGTCCTATTTTAGGTAATACCTCTATTTTGAATGGTCCAAACACACTATTGCTCTATATATAACATTTCTTGATTTGAATTAAAAAATCCTGGTTTTCATTTTTCAAATTTGAATTGTACTTAATTTACACTTTAATTTTCCCTTTAAAGATTTTACATTGAACTTTTTACTCTCTTTATTTGTGTATTTTATATTCTCTATATATAATTATAACATCTTACATGTAATATCATTTTAATTTTGGAATTTATAAAAAATTCCATACTCTCTACGTATATACTCCGTATTCTATATTTTTTAATTCCATAAACGACCTAACAAAGTAATTATAGTTAAAAGAACCTCTAGTCATTTGATTATATAACTCCACTCCTTTTTTATACTATAGGGGCCTGGGGCCTCGGGGCTGGAGTAATCAAGGCTGAAATTCACTGCATTGAGTTTCAAAATCCCATGTGCCTAGCGAGTTTCGAACTCGAGACCTCCCACTTAGCACGACAACCTCAGAACCCGCTGGGCTGGAATGCTTGGTTATTATATAACTCCACAATAAGCTAATTAACTCCAAATTTTACTCGCGAATACTTTAAGTAGTTTTATTGAATTCTAATCTAATATATATGGGGTTCTAAATTTTAGGAAGGACTCTGTTAAAAACGCTTTTAATTATAGTGATTTTTTTGTATGATTTGTCTGTTCTGATCAAATCTGGTCTGATATGTATGATCTGATCGATCTATTAGGTCATATTATCCGAGCACTTATAAACTCTATTTTCGAAACACATTTACCTCATCTGAATAACATTTCAAATGCAACATTTCAAAATGCAGCTATAGACAATAGCCTTTAATTCAGACATTGGCCTCCACTTACATTTCGAAGAATCAAACATAACCCTAATTAATTTATGAGCCGGTTTAGGCATTGATTTTTTTTACATAATAATGTAAAGAACTTTGTTAAATTCTAATCAAACATGACAAATTTCCATAATTCTTATTTTTTTTAAATTATTCGAAAAAAGTATTAAAAAAATATTTTAAAAGGGGGTTTTCCCTTAAATATTATTAATAAAAAGTTAATGGACAAAAAATATTACATGATAAGTATTAGTGGTTATTGTTCAAAGTTTACATCATAGTAACTTACAATAATTGGACTGATTTTTTTGTACGATTTGTCTGTTCTGATCGAATCAGGTCCGATATGATATGTATGATCTGATTGATCTGATTAGGTCATATTATCTGAGTATTTTTGAACTCTATTTTCGAAACACATTTACCTCATCTGACTAACGGTTCAGATGCAACATTTCAAAATTCAGGTATAGACAATAACATTTAGTTCACACATTAGCTTCTACATACATTTTGAAGTGTCAAACATAACTCTGACATATGAGCCTGTTTGGATATTGATTTTTTTAAACATAAATAAGGTATATAACTTTGTCGAATTCTAATCGAACACGACAAAATTTCCATAATTCTTAATTGTTTTTTTAAAATTATTTGAAAAAAAGTATTAAAAATCATATATTAAAAAGGGGGTTTCCCTTAAATATTACTCCCTCTGTCCCGCAAAGAAATTCCTGATTTGACCTACACACATATTAAGGAAATAAATTTACCAAGGGGTAAACTTTATTGTTTTGACATTGTTTCAACACTGTTTGACACTATTTTGATGTAAATAACTTGCCATTTAAAAAATAGGAACTTCTTTTTGGGACTTTGATAAGTCCGTATTTAGACACACATTTGATGAGTGTTGGGATTGGATTTTGATGGTTTTCCCAGCTTTAAGGTGTTGCAAATCTCAATTTTAGCTCAAGTTATGTTTACCGGGCGTTGGTTCGAGTTTTGTGTTGTTTGTAGTCAAAATCAGGGAATTTGAGCCCGATACCGGCACTTGAGGAACAATCGGGATGATTTGAGAAGCATTTGAGAATGATTTGATAGCTTTGGAGGTCACCGGAAGATTCACGATGAAGATTTGAAGGAAAAAGAGCTCTAGGATTGGCTACGGGGTCAAAAGAAGACGAATGAAGCTTGAAAACGACGATCAGGATGACCTTCTGTCAATCGTTCAAGCATATCTCTTTGTAGAAATATCCAATGTACACGATTCAAATTCCATATGAAAGCTAACTTCAAGGGCTACAAATTATATGAAGACACCTTTGCGAGAATCTGAGAGGAAGAGGGTGAAAACAGACGATGAAATCAGATGATCTCTGATGCGATTTCAGAAAGACACATTCCACCGTTTTGATCATAGCTCTTGATTGGATGATTCAAATCACATTCGGCAAATTGGGGTGGATAGAGGACTTCATTATCTACAACTTTAATGAAGGAAGTTTTGTCAAATTCGGAAGTTAAGTAGGCACGATTGTGCCCTCAAAGTCAGACACGATCGTGCCTGAAGAGAAAAGCACCGCGAAGTTACTGCCAGCCAGACACGATCGTGCCTGGAGGGAGGCACGATCGCGCCTGCCCAAAATGCGCGTTTTTGCTCCAGAGGCACGATCGTGCCTGGCATCGTGTCTGGCTCCGAAAATCCTAATTCAGCTCAAATTTCACCCGATTTTTCTATTGGCTAAAGGGTCAAATAGGCACATGAACTAACTTAAAGTGTTCAATTAGCCCCTTATATAGGAGGTTCTGCCCAGCCGTCGCCAATTGGGGCGGTTCCCGGTGGAATTTTTTGATGAAATTTTTTGAGCATCTTCTTCATTAAGTCTAGTTTACCCATACCAAATTTCAGCTAAAAATTCAATCGGGAAGAGAGTCAAATGATTTTTTAAAAATTAAACAGCGCAATACATTTCGGAAAATCATTTGACTACCTTCCCGGTTGAATTTTTAGCTGAATTTTGGTATGGGTAAACTAGACTTAATGAAGAAGATGCTCAAAAAAATTCATCAAGAAATTCAACCGGGAACCTCCCCAATTGGCGATGACCGGGCTGAACCTCCTATACAAGGGGCTAATTGAGCACTTTAAGTTAGTTCATGTAGCTATTTGACTCTTTAGCCTTTTTCTATTTAAACAGCCTGTAAACCCCCGTTTTCAAGGGGAGCTTAGAGAGAGTGCCTAGCACGAATTTTAGAGGGTTTTTCAGCCTTGTTCATCAATCTTTTGGGATTCTTTGTAAGTTTCACCTTTTTAATTAATGACAATTAATTCTATTCTTCCCAATTCTATTGATTCTTCAATTATGAATAGTGAGTAGTTTAATTAGGGATTGGGATTGATGAAGGTGTTGATCATGATGTATGACTAGTTTCTTGATGGATTAATTGCATGAATGCCGTTTAATTTGTGTTTGAATAATTTAATTGATATCTTTTGTAACCTAGAATCGCGACTAGAATTACAATTGCATGTAGGATGAATTAAGAGAGATCTAATTTGTTCTAGGACACATTCACACATACTTAATCGTTCGCTAAGAGATTAGTAGCGATTAAGGGGCCGTAAGATTGTTCGTCTTGGCAATAATTTAGGATCCTGTCGCATGAGAAATCAGCCTGGTCCCCTAAAGTATTGTACTCTACGCCACGAGAGCGGTAAGAACTTAGTAATGATTAGCTAGGCTCAATTAAATTAATTTCATGTAATTAGGCTTGATCTGCCAGAAATTTGGTTACCGCAGAATCGATCCCTGTTCCCTTCGTCATTAATTAGAAAGAACTCCCTAGTTTAATTGTTTCATTCGCATTAGTTTTATTTTCCAAACCAACCAATCTCGCACGACGCATTTATTTTATTTATTTCTTTTAATCGCTGAAATTAATTAATTCTTGATTCCCTTTTGTCCGTCCTTATGGAGACGATACTCGTACTTACACCACTATATTACGATCTATTTTAAGTGCGAGAAAACACACATCAGACTGCTAAAAAGGGAAAGCGGGAACTTCTTTATGGGACGGAGGGAGTATTGATATAAATTTTATGGACGAAAGTATTACACCGTAAGTATTGGTGACTATTGTTCATAGTTTACTGCGTAGTAAGGAATTGAACTAAGGATGTTTTTTTAGACTGTTTTCAGTCTCAGACCAGACCAGTTCAGACCATACAAGATCGGACCAGACCAGACTTGACTTCCGTAGTTATAAAATACACAGAGACCATACGTTTACCAGACCAGACCAGACCAGCGAATTCCAGTCCAAAAGAAAACATCCTAACTTATATGTAATTACTATGAAGTAATTTGAACACAATTATAGTCACTAATAATTACTAAGTAGTAATACTTTTGTCCACCACATTGGTGCTATATGAAAAATAATCAAAAAGTTATGAATTTTGATATATTTTTTGTAACGACCATAGTACAATAAAAAAGATATAACAGTTTAAAAAATAGATAATTTTGAATTGTTAATTTGTTTTTATATATTGAATAATTGGTGTCATATGAAAGATAATAAAATATTATGAATATTGATATATTTTTTGTAACAATCAGATTGCAAATAAAAAGTTTATACGGAGTATAACACTTTATAATAAAGGGAAAAGGTGCAAATAGGCCCATGTACTAACCAAAAAAGGTCAAATAAGCCCTTATTAAGAAGGTTCTGTCCGGCCGTCGTCATTTGGGGTGGTTACCGGTGGAATTTTTTGATGAATTTTTTTTAGCATCTTATTCATTAAGTCTATTTTACTCATACCAAATTTCAGCTAAAACTTCAATCGGGAAGGCATTCAAATGAATTCTTGAAAATAACTGCGCTTCTAACTGCGCAGTTATCTTCAAGTATTCATTTGAATGTCTTCCCGATTGAAGTTTTAGCTGAAATTTGGTATGAGTAAACTACACTTGATGAATAAGATGCTAAAAAAATTTCGTCAAAAAATTCCACTGGGAACCACCCCAAATGACGACGGCCGGACAGAGTCTCCTAAATAAGGGCTTATTTGACCTTTTTTGGTTAGTACATGGGCCTATTTGCACCTTTTCCCTATAATAAACATTACGGAGTACATTTTTTGTTTTAGTGGGGCCCTCACGTATTCTTCTTATTACGTGTTCTTTACAATCTACCAAGGAGTATTTAATACTCCGTAATATACGAAGGAAATATATCCCGAGTGTTAAATACTCCGTATTATGACATGGATTTGCAAAAAAAATGTGTGTGTATGTGTATGTATGTACGTACGTACGTACGTACGTGTGTGTATGTATGTGTGTGTTGTGTGTGTGCTCTGTCTGTCTGTCTGTCTGTCTGTCTGTCTGTCTGTCTGTCTGTCTGTCTGTCTGTCTGTATGTATGTACGCACGGCCGTGTCTAAAGATAAGTAGCCATGAGGCAAAAAGTTAAATAAGGCCTATATTTTAGGTGAAAAAATATACAAATGTCAAAGAAATTTATTTATTTTTCTTGTTTTTTTAGTTGCAAAATCACTTATTACTAAATGTTCTAGCATATTATTTTCTATAGATAATATACTTAGTCCGTCTAATCGGTCTTGCGACGTAGTTGATCTTAATTTTGAAATAAGTCCCAAAGTCGGATTGGAGAAGTATACTACTATGCAGGGAAAGAATCGAGAGGAGAAAATAATGAGAAATGCCTTAAATAAATACTTAAATAAATAATTGGTATATACAAAGTATTTATTAGGATTGAGATGTCGGGGGAATTGAGATATATCCATTGTAGCTTTTTTGGCAATGTGGTAACAGTTAGTCTCCTTAGGATAATAATTCACTTCAATTTCTTTATAATTAATTTGAGATATTTAAAAAAACATATTGACCCTACTAAATAATAATACAAAAACACTATTAAAATGGGGCCTTAGTTTTTTGGTGCCCTGAGGCAAAGGTCTCACCGGCCTCAAAGGCACCACGGGCCTGTATGTACGTATGTACGTATGTATGTATATATGTGTGTGTGTATGTATGTATGTATGTATGTATGTATGTATGTGATGGATAGTCTACCCGGGGAGTATCTTATCCGAGGGGTTATTGTGGGAATAACTAGAGAGAAGTCAGAGTAAATAGGAGGAGAGAGAGTCGATTTTATTAAATGAACTCGAGATGTGGAGTTGGGATCTGGGATCGTTTACAAGGAGAATTGGGCTGCTATTTATAGCAGCAATAAATGCGATGAGAGTACACGTGTCAGTAATCCAACGGCCGAAGGGTCACATCAGCCGGTTGGCACCGGCAGTGGTACGTTTACCGCATTGAATGCGGTTGGCGGATGTGACGTGGCATTAAATGCGGTGGTTGGCTGTCTCCAAAAGGAATCTTCGATGATTGAGCATGTTTGGCCGAAGGCTTCCTGTGTAGCCGAGGGCTCCATGTGACCAAGGACCCTGTGTAGCCGAAGGCCTTGTGTGACCGAAGGTTTGGTTCAGCCGAAGGCTTTTCTGATGCTGGGGGCTTTGATAATGCCGAAGGCTCTGTTTTTCGCCGTTTCCTCCCAGTAGCTTCTTACGCCAGAGAAGGCTATCCTGCGAGTTTTGGAGCCTTCGGGCATAGAGTCCGAAGGCATCCCAGTGTGTATTCTGGGCTACTTTGAGGCTTGGGCCGTCGCATTTGGGCCTGAGTTGTTCTCTGGGCTCAATGGACTTGTGTAGGAAAAGTAGGAGTCTATGGGCCGGGGGTTCCTGGGCCATATACTCCATCAGTATGTATGTATGTATGTATGTATGTATGTATGTATGTATGTATGTATGTATGTATGTATGTATGTATGTATGTATGTATGTATGTATGTATGTATGTATGTATGTATGTATGTATGTATGTATGTATGTATGTATGTATGTATGTATGTATGTATGTATGTATGTGTGTGTGTATGTGTGTATGTGTGTATGTGTGTATGTGTGTATGTATGTATGTGTGTATGCATGTATGCATGTATGCATGCATGCATGCATGCATGCATGTATGTATACATGGGTCAAAACTTTCCTAAATTGTATCTTTGAAATGTACTTCCTCCGTCCCGAAAAGGTTGGCCAATTTTTTTTGGATATCACAAAAGGATTTTTCATTTCTATTTAAAGTAAAGAATATGTGGCTAAAGTTAATTCTCTCTCCTCTGCACAAATTTCAACCACACAGTTTTTACTTTATTAATCCACGTGAAAATCAACTTTGGCCAACCTTTTCGAGACGGAGGGAGTATTATATATATATATATATATATATATATATATATATATATATATATATATACATACACATATATATATATACAGGGAGCGAATCAGGTGAGAAGTGCTCTTAGGCTGAGAACTGCGAAATTAAACTTATAGACTAAATATATGAACTTTTAACCAATAAATCATAACTTATAGACCCCTCGAAAATAATTACGGAAATGCCACCGCAAAATAATAATCACAGAAACCTGGAATTTTTTTTGACGCGGTGGCATTTTAGTAATTATTACGGAGAGCTTTATAAGTTATGATTTATTGATTATAAGTTCCTATATTTAGCCTATAAGTTTTCTGCGTTGTGAGATCAGATGCAAATCCAAGGGCTGAGATTACTTCTCATTTCTCATTTTAAGGGGCACTTCTCACATGATCTTTTCCCTATATATATATATATATATATATATATATATATATATATATATAGTATATGAAGAAAATTCTCGTGTCCATACATTACCTAAAATATGTAATTTCACACTATATGGAAAAATAATTTTGCTATATGGAGCCCAGTTTTTACCCCACTTATACCCCATATAAAAACCCTCTCCCACTTTTCTTCTCCCCTCGCACCCTCGCTCCTGCATCTTTTTCTTTTCACGCATGCCCCATCCACCCCCCTTTAATTCACTTTTCTCCAAATCTTGATTTCTTCTCCATTTCAAGATCTCTCCCCTTCTTTAATAATTCTCATTTTTATCATCCCCCTCCAAGCTTCTTCTCATGCCTCTGTTCTTTTTTTTTTGCGTTTAAAATGCACGAGCTATAGTAATCGGACGAACAGGGAGAGCTCGGTGACGTTGGATACCTTGACATGGGGAGACAACGACGAAGGTGCAGACCAAGAAGCTTTCAATGACTTGAGCAGATCTTCTTTTCATGATTTTTTTCCTTGACTTTTTGGTATGTTTTCGAAATAAAAAGGGTTGTCTGTTTGACAGACAACTTGTAAGTGCAGTGTTTGTATTTGTTAGTAACACTCGTGAAGTTGTCTGTCATTTGAAAAATAAATGTCTGTAATTGATGTTTAATTGTGTGTCATTTGCTTGATAGTTGTCTATATTTGTTTTGAGTTGTCTGGAATGTTTTGTCTGTCATGTTGTTGTGAGGAGTCTGTAACACTCGTGACTTTTCCGTCTAGCTTGGTACGAGTAAAATAGGGTGACCTAAATGATCTACCCTTAATTAATGAAACAATCCAGTTGGAGGTTTTCAAGTTTGAAAAAACAACCGATCATCGGTAATTACCGACAGTAACCGGCCAAAGTATTTGCGCGCAACGTAACCCATTAATGGAGGCAACCATTTGCCAAAGTTGCATTAACCTATAAAGGAAAAAAAAATCAAAATAAATCCCCTTAGCCGCGAGAGGAGAGACAACAATATTATGAAGAAATCGACCTTAGCCGCGAAGAACTCGAGTGAAAGTTCACAACAAAATTTGAAAGCTCTTGCACACAAAGAAATACTTAAGAAATAATGTCAAAAATAGGAGTCCACACTTTTGAGTTGACAATATTAGAACTATTATTGAGAAAGACAAAAAAGAGACCAGCTGGCTACAGACCAACCCGTTACTAGAATACTCAATCGTCATCCGCAATACTCAATCGTCATCATCTCCTACCAGCGTCAACGTCCAACAATGGATACGATGGTGGAGACAACTAACGATGCTGCGCCGACAACCAGTGACTTCGACGGTCAGCGCCGCCATCGAGGTTCCTTCCCCTCCCTGTCTGATTCGTCTCCTCCCTGTCCGATTCGTCTCCTCCGTGTCCCATTCGTTTCCTCCGTCTTAGGGTCGTCTCCTTCGTCTTCGGTTCTTCTTCTCCGTCGCCGGTTCGACTCCTTCGATCTTCGTCTTCTTTCCTCGTCCATTGTAGTCGTGTCTAGTTTCTGCCGCTATCTAATCTCCATCGCGCGCGGATGGATCTAGATCTCGATCTTCGTGCTCGGCCACTTGATATCAGATCTGTTGGGGGCGGTGGCAGTGGTTGGGCATGGGGATGTGTAGGGGTGGGGCTGGTAGAGCATGGCCAGGGGCGGTTGGGGAGCAGCGGTGGTTGGATAGGGGCTTGGTGCAGGGTAGGGGGCAGGGGGCCGAGGAGGGCGTAGGTGCGGGGCAGGGGCAGCTGTCACCGAGTTGGGCAGTGGTCGGGGGGCGGTGGTGGTCGGGGGCGGTGGTGGTCGGGGGGCGGTGGTGGTCGTGGATGGCGGTGGTCGGGGCAGATTTGGTCAGGGCGGCGGTGGCTGCTTTGTCAATAGTTGAATAGGGCATGGTCATTAATTGGGTTGGTCATTGATCGAATTAGTCACGGCCGGATTGGTCATGATCGAATTAGTCACGGTCGGATTGGTCACTGTAAATGGAGGTTTGGTAACTGTAACTGGACATGTTATGTAACTGTAACTATAATTGGGCGGGTCGGTAACTGTAACTGGACGCGACGGGTAGCTGTAACTGGACGCGTCGGGTAACTGTAACTGGATGGGTCGGGTAACTGTAACTGGATAGATTGGGTAACTGTAAATGGACGGGTCGGGTAACTGTAAATGTGCGAGCGGACGTTGGTCACTCCTGGACGGGCGGACGTTTGTCACTTGACGGAATTTGAATTTGAGGAATCCAATGAGTTTTGGTCACTAACGGATTTGGAGCACTAATGGAAAGTGACTACTGGAGCATGTTAGTATTGTTATTGTTACTTTGTATGTCTTAATCCCCTTCTAGGTCCCTTTTTTGGAAAGTGAAAAAAGGTCTCTTTTTTGTCTATAGCTCTTTTTTTAGTATTATTTTAGACATAACCCCCTTACTTAATTCTAAAAAAGCTAGAAAATATGTATTTTCTAATGTTCAAGATATATTTATTCTTTCTTTCTTTTGTTATATGTTTAGTACGCATTGTTATTTTTATGTTATGGGTTTGGGCGTTTGGTCCCCAATTATTGTGTCATTTCAAAACAAATACGGAGTATTATATGTTTTGTACAAAACCAAATAACCCAGAATTAAACCCTAATTTCACGTTTTGAAACCAAGAAGAAGTGAAACAAAATCAGATTTTTATATTAATTTGGTATTTAATTTTGAATGAAAGCTAAACTGAAATAACTGAACTCACCCAGCCTAATTTAGCTCAACTCGTACCCGGTACCCTACGGCCCTTTCACTGGGGAAAAAGGAAAGGAAAAGACGCATTACTTTTGAGCCATCCATAGCCCCCCTTCTCTCACTATCAGATCACCTCTTCTCTCTCTAACGCCCATGGTGTCATTTCCACGAAGAACAATCACGGCCGGCTGCCGATGATCGGTTTCTTCTTCATCTGTTAGAAGATTCTGGTTTAATTGGTGACGGCGGTGAGTATTATTCCTTCAATATTTCTTCAATTTCTTCCTTCATCTTTAATAATCATCTCTTCATGCATAACTTCTGATTTCCAAATTTATAAAAATTGTCTTTGTTTATGTATCTTTAGATCTTCCCTTAGCCTCTTGCTAATTTGTATGAAGTAATATTTCTTATAAATGTATCAAGAATCAATATCTGAGCTCTATGTTGGGAGCCTAGGACCGTTTTTTCGGGTGATGCAGCTTTAAATGAATTTTTCAATCATTATAATTATTTTCTTTGATGTTCTTTCTAACAATTTCTATTTAATACACGTTATTTAATATGCCTTATAATCTTTTTTAGACATTCTTACACAACAGATAAAAAGATAACATAGAAGAGTGAATATAGGATGATTGGATATTGGAACTTCACCCTATACTGGAGATTGGAAAATGGAAACTCTCATACTACCTATCCTTAGTCCATTTATTTATACGACATTTTTAAAGTCGCTGACTTGAATGGCTGAAAGAGCTGCTATATTTTTCTGAATGGGTATCAGTATTGGGTGAATTTATGGGAAAATCATGGTCTTTTTTCTTGTACATTTTTGTATATCTGAGCACAACATTGTCTGATTACACATTTTATCCCTCCCTTTACTTACAGCTTGCATAGTTCTCAGCCATAGATTACATAATCTTGATTGATACATGTACCTTTAGTTTTTATCCTCAGTTGTCCTTGTCCATGAGGCTTTAACGTTGAATATAGTACTGAGTTGAGGAAGTATTTATCAAAATTGAGAACATGTGATAGAGAAATTGGTGTGCAGCACTGGAATAATAATAGTAATAGTACTATTAAATACTATGAAAAAGTGTACAAGAGAAAAGGTAAAAAGAAGATAACTAACTAAGAAGGTGGTCCCGCGGGTGAAAGGGAATTTATGTATGAGGGCAGGAGAAAAGTTAGGCAGGCAAGTTTTCTGTTAGTGGATTGGGGCATAGGAGAGAGACACTCTTGAAATTGTCTCTATCTTCTTCTTTGAATGCTAGCTTATTGATTCTGCCATCGTAATTACCTAATAATTCTGAGATCTTCTCTGAATTCCTTTCTTAATATACATATATTTCCTATTGTGTGTCTGGTTCCTATCATCTGGTGGTTCTTATCAACATGTTCTATTCATCTAGAAGATGTGACGTTATAAACTTTAAGATCCAGCCCGGATCATTTTCTTTAGAATTTTTCTATGTTATGTAGTTGTATTGATAACTTTTGGTCTCATCTGAGTGTTTCGGTTGTTCTGCTTTGGTCGGGTCTAATTTGATTAGAATAAGTAATAAGTAAGAAAAATTAGGTCAACAGAACAAACCTAAGCTTACTATTCTTTAACAGTTTTACAATGTTGCGTTTTTCCTTGATAGACGTCATAGTATAACTATGGTTACGTCCGGTTCAAACATGGCACTAGTGTTCAACAATTTTACTTTCTTTGTTCTAATATAAACTTCCTTATTTCTCTTTTTTGGTTCTTTCATACTACCTCCGTCCCATTAGACTTTGCACTATTTGAATTAGGTGAGAAATAAGAATATTAAAAATTGTGTGGTTGAAGTTTGTGCAGAGGAGAGAGAAATGAGCAGAACCACAAAATAGTTACTTTAATGGGAAAACGACAAAGTTTTTTGGGACAACCAAACAGGGAAAGTTGTTAAAGTCCAATGGGACAGGGGAGTAATAAACTCCACTTTCCTTATAGGGATTTTTTGTGGTTGAAAGTTTTCACGCATCTATGAATATGTTTCAACTGCACAATTTGCCTTTCATAAAAAGCTTGATATTCCTACTTTAAATCTTAGTATTTAAATTGCTACTTGATGGGAACTGTATGATACAAACACATGTGACATGTATGTATGTGGGTGTGTGTATAGCTTTTTTAAGTGTTTTGTATAGAAAAAATTAGTAATCCATGATAATTAAGAATAAAGAGGTCGATGAAGAAGGAGAACTATAAGAAGAATATAAAGAAGAAGAGAACAAAGAAGAAGAGGAACTAACCGATAGAGAGTCGCTGGTGAAACTGTCACTTGTTCTCTCTGTGAAATAATCTTAGTAGTTCCAAAAACCTAGATTTTTAATGTTATCATTCCATTTATTATATTAAAGCCCCTAATTGTTTTTAAATCCCATAGTATCCCACTTTAGTTTCAAAATTTCAGATTAAAAAAAATCAATTTAGCCGACTGTATTACTCATCACATAAATTCAACTCGCTGAGTCACAGAAACCGCACAGTACTCTGTAACTCAGAATATTGGAACAAACTGAGTAGGTAACCTACTCGACAAGATGTTAGCCCGAGTAGCAAGTACTCGCTCAATATTTATCGACTACTTGCCTATCAGATAACATAACTATAAAATTAATTTGTAATGTATGAATTATATTATTCTGCCAGGAGCACATCCCTCAAAGTTTCAAGTAAATGATAATAGTTGCTTGAATGGATGTGGCTGAAGTTAGGTCTCTCATGCTTAATTGGAATGAGTATTACATTCGCGGATCCCATTCTATTTATCCATGTTTTCAAGGGCCTGAAGAGCGCATGCTTGGAGATGTGGTTCTTTTATATATTAAGTTTATCTGGTCTCAATACCTGCAGGTGAATGACTTACTGAGGTTGTATATACAAATATAGCCAGAAAAAGCCTCTACGAAATGGCTTCAGTAGGTATAGCACCTGCTTCTGCTGCAAGAGGACCCAGTGGGCATGCTGTTGGTGTTGATAGGTTGCCTGAGGAGATGAATGACATGAAAATCAGGGATGATAAGGTTTCATTCCTCTTCCTCTTTTATTTTCTTTATTATGCATGGTTTCTTGATGCTTGAGTGAATATTTTCATTTTATAGGATATCGAAGCAACTATTGTTGATGGTAATGGTACTGAGACAGGTCATATAATAGTGACAACTATTGGTGGTCGAAATGGTCAGCCAAAACAGGTAATTGTGCATTCTACTTATGTTTTTAATGGGAAGGTTGGGCTTGGTGTAGTGACCAAGGACTGAACTATTGACTATTGATAAGGACACACACTCCAATAGGAATTTTCAGTATATTAATTGAGAATTCTACTGGTAAAACAGAATTCAGAGAACACAGCAATGGCGTGAAGATAAAAAAAGGCTAGAGGACAAATTAGAGAGTGCCTCGCTCTCCCAGTTTCCAGAAACAGAATATCTGCCTACCTTTTTCTCCCCTCCCCCTTTCTATTAATACGCACCTCCCAATACATAGATGCCCACTAGGCTAATTAGTTACCCTTCCCGGGCTCACGCTTTCCCTGCTTTTATGCATTTTTTCATAGTATTTGTATTAGGCTTATTATTTCCACAGCTACCCTCCCCTCTTTCCAAGTCTCTATCATTACTCCCCTGCTGGACTTCCACCTTGTCCTCAAGGTGGAGTGCTGGAAAATGCTGCTTCAGCTTCTTCATAGGCTCCCAAGAATCTTCAAAGTTAGGTAGCTGTTTCCAATGCACCAGCAGCTCCGTCTCTCCAGTCAGACTCACCCTAGTAGCCAGAATTCTGTCAGGAGTAGTTTGGAGTTCCCATTATTCTGACAAACATTTGGGTAAGGGTTGACAAGGTGTGTTGGGGGCCACTGATTTCTTTAAAAGGGACACATGAAATACTGGATGAACTGTACACTCTTCTGGTAGCTTCAGTTGAATGCTACTAGATTTATCTTCTCAATCACCTCGAAAGGTCCATAAACTCTCGGGCTTAGCTTCTGATTGATCCTCTTGGCCAAGCTTCTAAGCTTATAGGGTTGGATCTTCAAATACACTTTTTCCCAACCTCCAATTGTAGCTCCCTTCTGTGTTTGTTTGCTTGTTGTCTCATCCTGTTTTGAGCAGTGGCTAGATTAGATTTCAACTCATCCAACAACAGGTTCCTCTCAGCAGTCAGTTCGGCCACCTCCTCTACTGCAGTTAGGGTCACATCACCCCTGACCAATGCCGGTGGATCCCTCCCATAGATAGCCTTGAAAGGAGTGTTTCGAATCGAAACTTGATAGTTTGTATTATACCAGTATTCCGCCCAAGGCAGCCATTTGGGCCACTGCGTTGGTTTATTCCCAGTTGTACACCTTAGATATGTCTCAATGCACCTGCTGACGACTTTAGTCTGGCCATCTGTCTGAGGGTGATACGCAGTACTGTACTTCAATTTAGTTCCCGCCAACTTGAACAATTATGATCAAAAGGCACTCAAAAAGAGGCTGTCTCTGTCTGATACAATTGTTTTGGGAAAGCCATGCAACCTTACCACCTCCTTGACAAAGGAATCAACCACTTCCTTGGCATTATAGGGATGACCTAGGGCAATGAAGTGTGCAAATTTTGTCAGCTGATCCATCACAACCAGAATTGTATCTTTCCCATAAGCCCGGGGCAGCCCACCGATGAAATCCATGCTAATAGCTGTCCAGAGGTTGTCGGGTATAGGTAGGGGCTGGAGAAGACCAGCAGGATTCAAGGATTGATATTTATTCCTCTGGCAAATCTCACAACTTTGCACGTAAGCCACTATGTCTTCACGCATGCCTGCCCAATAAAATAAATTCATTATCCTCTTAAGGGTTCTGAATTGACCCGCGTGTCCTCCAGTGGCAGAGTCATGAAACTCTTTTAGGATACTCTGTATTCTTGGAGAATCCTTTTGAATCACCAGTCTCTCTTTGAAGAATAACAACCCTTTCCTCAACTTGAAATCTGGATGTGCTTCTGGCTGCGCTATTATCTTCTGTATGATGTCACTGTACTTTTCATCCTTTAAGATCCCTTCCTCCAAACCTTCCCACTCCTGACAGGTCACTATCGATAAGGTTTCCAAACTCAACTTCCTGGAAAGAGCGTCAGCTGCTTTGTTCTCCGCTCCTGGTTTATATTTAATGCTACAGTTGTATCCTAACAACTTGGTTACCCATTTTTGTTGCTCCTCTTCCATAATTCTCTGCTCTGTTAAGAACCTCAAGCTGTTTTGGTCAGTGTGTTTTTCAAATGTCCTCCTCCCTAGCAGGTAGGGTCTCCACTTTTGTACTGCCAGAACTATGGCTAACAGTTCTCTTTCATAGACTGATTTGTTCTGATTTCGGAGAGATTATTCCTTACTCATGTAGGCAATTGGTCTCCCCTCCTGCATCAGTACTGCCCCTACCCCTTTTCCTGAAGATCAGTCTCCATTACAAACATTTTGTTGAAATCCGGGGTGATAAGAACCTGGCAGGGTGGTCATGGTTTGCTTCAGTTCCTCAAATGCGACTTGGGCAGCCTGCTCCCATTTGAACCCACCCTTCTTTAGGAGATTAGTTAGAGGTGCTGCTATTCTACTGTAGCCTCTTACAAACCTCCTGTAGTATCCCGTGAGGCCCAAAAATCCTCCAAGTACCTTCACGTCTTTAGGCACAGGCCAATTGATCATATCCGCTATCTTTGCAGGATCTGCTGAAACCCCATTTCCAGATATGATATGGCCTAAGTATGCCAACTGATTCTGCCTAAAACTACATTTCTTCTTGTTTAGAAACAGTTGGTTTTCTTGGAGAATCTTCAGTACTGTTCTCACACGATCCTTGTGATCCTCCACTGTAGGTCTGTATATTAATATGTCGTAAAAAAACACTAATACAAATTTTCTTAGAAACGGTCTCAGCACCTTGTTCATGAGAGCCTTGTTCATGAGAGCCTGGAAGGTGGATGGGGCATTGGTCAGGCCAAAAGGCATTACCAGATACTCATAGTGGCCTTCGTGAGTTCTGAATGCGGTTTTATGAATGTCTTCTTCCTTCATTCTTATTTGGTGGTACCCTGATTTGAGATCCAATTTAGAAAACACCCTGGCATTTCCCAATTCATCTAATAGTTCCTCTATAACAGGTATTGGAAATTTGTCAGGCACATTAATTTTGTTCAGGGCTCGGTAATCTCCACAGAACCTCCAGCCCTCTCCTTCCTTCTTCATTACCAGCAGTACAGGGCTACTGTAGGGGCTGGTACTTAGCCTAATTATCCCTGAACTCAACATATCTTTCACTATGACTTCTATTTTATTTTTTGTTAATAAGGATACCTGTAGGGCCGGATATTTGGGATGTTTGATCCTTCCTTGATATTGATTGAATGATCACATTCCCTCCTTGGTAGCAGATGTTGAGGCATTTGGAATATTTCAGAGAATTCTGCCACTACTTCTGCCATACTCCTTCTAGCCCTATGACATTCTCTTCAGCCTCTGCTGATAATCCACAGAACACATAATAGCCTTGTCCTTGATTCTGCAGTGCTTTAACCATTGTTTTCCAAGCAGCTCGTGTTTGGCCTAATGCAGGATCCCCTTGCAAACTCCTTCGGTGTTTTCCTTCCTTCCATTTCAGAGTAAACTTCTGAAAGTTAAAACTTCATGCTTCCCAGTTGTGCTAACCATTTCAGTCCCAAAACTAAGTCTGGTCCTCCGAGATCCAAGACATAGAAGTCCTGATTAATCAGCACGTCGTGCACCTTAATTTGCAAATTCTCACACCTGCCATTGTTCCTTACTTGCTCCCCATTGCCTAATTCCACCTGGAATCCTCCTATCTGCTCGAAAGGCAACTGCATTTCTGTGACAAGTCTCTGAGAAAGGAAATTGTGAGTTGCCCCACTGTCAATCAATAGCACTACTGATATGCAATTTTCTCTGTTTGTGATGTGCCCCTCTAACTTGAATGTTTTCTGGAATTCTGGGTGGTGATTCCAGCTTTGCTCAACACAGACAGGCTAAGAGATTTAGATTCCAAGGTCGGTTCCTCCTCATTAGACTCTTCCTCTATGGTATAGGAATCCTCCTCTGCTTCAGGACCTTCTAAGAGCACAAACTGCTAGTGCCTTAGTTTACACACATGCTCTTTATTCCATCTCTCCCCGCATTTGAAACAGAGTCCCTTCTTACTTCTCTCCTGAAGTTCAGCCTGTGATAACCGTTGTCCTCTCTTCCACCCAGCATTACTTCCCTCAGTGTTATTCTTCTCGCCCATATTGGTGTTGCCAGAGTTGGACTTCCACTTCGTACTATCTATCCAGTTCAGGGGTCTGGATGTAGAGCCTCCTTTGTCCTTCCAACCTCGTTTATCCTCTTCCTTGTGCCGGCCAATCTGAAGAGCATTAATTTTCTTTTCCAGCGATAAGGCTCGATCCATCAGCTCAGATAATGATTCCACAGGGTATAACTTGAGTTCAGCTCACACTTCCTCCTTTAGTCCATTGATGAGAATCCCCTGCAGCATCTCCTCATTGGTATCCTTCATGGGTGCGACTACCAGCTCAAACTGTTCCCTATAATCCATCACGCTTCCGGTCTGCTTGATACTCAACATGGGGCCGTAAGGGTTTGTACCAGTTCGGGTGGGAAACGGCGGATCAAGGCGGCTTTGAAACATTCCCAACTGCATTCCTTGTTTTTCCGTTTCCACCATTGGAACCAGTTGTGAGCTTTCTCTTCCATGGCAATCATCACCACCGCTACTCTGTCCTTGTCTTCAATCTGGTTGAGTTGAAAAAAACGTTCAACACGTATGATCCACGTCCACCCATGGGCATCCGTTCCACTGAAGGCAGATCTATTTTACGACCCGCTCGAACTGGTCCACGCTCTCCGTGTGTCTCTTGCCGACCAGCAGTTGAGTGATGGCTTCTGGACTCGCTTCTGGAGATGGATGAAGCATGGCTATCCGTCGAATGCTTTCTCCTCGGCGTCCTCGATCTCCCATGAGATCACCGCTTCTCACGCTGTAGAACAATCGTCCTCAGCTCTTCGATCATCCTCTCCACATTATCCATGCGAGTTTCCATTTGCGATCTGGTCGTTGGCATTCACTGTCCCCGTCGGTCTCTCCTTCCACCAGAACTGATGCTCTGATACCAATGATAAGGACACATACTCCAATAGGAATTTTCAGTATATTAATTGAGAATTCTACTGGAAAAACAGAATTCAGAACACAGCAATGGCGTGAAGATAAAAAAGGCTAGAGGAAAAATTAGAGAGTGCCTCGCTGTCCCAATTTCCAGAAACAGAATATCTGCCTACCTTTTTCTCCCCTCCCCCTTTCTATTCATACGCACCTCCCAATACATATATGCCCACTAGGCTAATTAGTTACCCTTCCCGGGCCCATCCTTTCCCTTCTTTTATACACTTTTTCATAGTACTGTATAGTATTAGGCTTGTTATTTCCACGGCTACCCTCCGCTCTTTCCAAGTCTCTATCAACTATTAGGTCTTGGGTTCATTTTAGGGGACTGCATCTTTAAAAATAGAGGTAAGGCTGTGCATGTCATCTCTCTCTGGATCTTGCATGACGCGGAGCCTTGAACACATGCTTGGACATATTTTCTTGATCATCATATTGGCATTGACTAGGTGATGCTTAGGCATCTAGGCGGTGGGGAAAACTCGCCGTAGCCAGTCATCTCCCCTAAAAATTGTCAAACATTGAATGGCATATTTGCATCGACTAGGAATTCATAGCCTCATGCCCTCATAGGAATACCTATGAATGAGTTTTCGTCAAATCTATTTTGACCTAGAAACCCAATCTGTGATGATTTCATTTTCTTTCTTTTCTTCTATCTTCTCTTTTTTCTTCATTTTGGTTTGTTTATTGATCTTTGTTAACTTTTCTCTATGAATGCAATTTTGGACGCGATTTTCACTATGGGTCATCCGGAAACAGTCTCTCCGTGCTTTAGTACAGGGGTAAGATTGCGTACATCCGACCCCCCTTACCCCACTGTAGGTGGGAGCCTTTGCGGCACTGGGGTAAATGAAAATGATGAAATGAAATGAATGAGTTTTCTCCAAATTTCTATTTTTATTTGTTTCTTTAGATTTTCCATCATTTGCAATGGAGCCAAAGATTCATTATTTTTTGGCTTGAGAATATGATGGAATAAAGCAAAATGGCTCATTAAACTGTTTGCGCTTCTTTGTTATGAAGCAGCAATTAGTCCATGCAATTTTGGACGTGATTTTCACTATGGGTCATCCGAAAAACAGTCTCTCTGTGCTTTAGTACAGGGGTAAGACTGCGTACATCCGACTCCCTTACCCCACCGTAGGTGGGAGCCTTTGCGGCACTGGGGTAAATGAAAACGAAAACGAATTTGTTTCTTTAGATATCGATCACATATATCACATCATTGTTTTTTGCCAAAGTTTTTGTGGTGTAATTTATTGATACTAGACTCTTGTTTTGAGTTAAAATGATGAATTAGTAATTCATGCACTATTATATTTATAATATGTTATACTCCCCTTGTCCCAAAATAAACTTCATTCTTTCCTTTTTTCGTCCATTTCAATATAAACTCCTCTTTTCCTTTTTTTGGCAAAGAATTTGTGGTTCACAACATTTCTCTCCCCTTTCTCTCTACCCTGCACAACTTTAAGCCACACATTTCCCACTTTCTTAATCTCTGTACAAAGCCAAAACATGAGTTTATTTTGGGACGGAGGGAATATTCAATAGTGCATTTGGCTACGTGTCGCATAATTGTTGCCTAGGCGGACGCTTAGCCGTCTAAGCAATGAGCCGCTTAGCCGGTGCTGCACCTCACTTAGCTGCCATGGTAACCTTCTTGTTGAGTGTACTATATTTGAATCTCATACTTCTGCTGATACACACACCCACTGGTTGTATGATTTCATAGTTGGATTTCAAAAGGGTACAGCCGTACAACTCTTAATTTTAAGACATTAGTATTTTCTATTTGCCTCCAGAGTGTATAGCTTTTCAATTTGTCTATATTGCAGACTATAAGCTATATGGCTGAACGTATTGTTGGACATGGATCCTTTGGGGTAGTGTTCCAGGTATGTTTAAGGCATCAGCGTATGCTCATAAACATTCTCTATTTGAATCCTTCAAAGAGCAATTTTGAATGATATTAAGTGCCCTTTTATTTCCAGGCAAAATGCTTAGAGACTGGTGAAACAGTTGCTATAAAAAAGGTTCTTCAGGATAAAAGATACAAGAATCGAGAGTTACAGACGATGCGCCTTCTTGACCACCCAAATGTTGTATCTTTGAAGCATTGCTTCTTTTCCACAACTGATAAAGATGAACTTTATCTTAATCTGGTTCTTGAGTATGTCCCAGAAACGGTTCACCGTGTTATAAAGCACTATAGCAAATTGAATCAAAGAATCCCATTGATATTCGTGAAGCTTTATACATATCAGGTGATGCACTTGTCGGTTATTCATTGAGTTTAATCTTGTCTTTTTTTGTTTCAAGTGTTCTAGGTTAAAATCCAGAGAGGATTAAATGTTACTCATCTTTGAGAGGAAACCCTTGAGTGTTTATATAGTTCTTTGGAATGGAGTATTTTGTAGAGTTAGAACAGAACTTTCATTACGTATTGTTAGGCCAACATACTTCCCTTCAGCATCTACTCAAATCATGTCTCCGCGCGGTACTTGTAAAATTTGCATGGGAGATTCTAGTCGATGCGTTGGGTTAAGCTTGAAGTTTTTTGCTCACCTTACCTGTGTGGATGGAGTGATGGAGATTAGTTATCCTTTCCTGCGAAAGTTTACTCAGTTATTACTCATGAGTATAACATGATGCTTTATATGACAGATTTTCAGGGCGCTGTCTTACATTCATCGCAGTATTGGAGTGTGTCACAGAGATATTAAGCCTCAAAATCTTTTGGTACATTTGCATTGCCTATTTATATTTTTTTCCTGCCTCTTTTTATTTTTATTTTTCAAATGTTCATGATTCCGTGGCATAGTGATGTGCTTTCTGTCAGTCAAAGTAATTTATAAAAAATATTCTACTGTTGCTCGCATGGCTATATTGTTATTTTAGATTATGGTCTGTGACTTCCAATCAGTTATCCTGCCAAAACTACCTTTTCATGTTTTGCTGGATAAGGTATTAAAAGGACCATATGTCTTAACTCTTAAGGAATCCATACTTGTGCTCCAAAGATGGTAAACTGAACGTTGGTGACCAATAGTGAAAAAGACCTAATGTCGTGGATAGAAAGTGGAGTATTTTTAATTTACTCTTTGCTAAAAATGGCAGTTCAAGTTGTTAACTTGTTATTACTACCTACGTCCCATTTTATGTGTCTCCTTTGGTTTTGGCACAACTTTTAATAAAATGGTTGAAAAGGTAAAAGTTGTGGTTGAGATTTGAGTATAGTAAAGTGAATTATTACGAACCACATATTTCTTTCCAAAAAGAGAAAGGTGACACTTATTTTGGGACCCAAAAAGGAAAGTAAGACACGTAAAATGGGACGGAGGGAGTATTATCTATTTGGGAGGGTAATGGAATGGAAAAAACATAACTTGTAGTCTACGAGTGAATGTTTTTTCTTTAAAATCATACTCCCTCCGTCCCGAAATGATTAGCCAAATTTCCTTTTTTGGCCATCCCAAAAAGGTTGGCCATTTCCATTTAAAGTAAGCAATATGTGGCTAAAGTTAATTCTCTCTCCTCTGCACAAATTTCAACCACACAATTTTTACTTTATTAATCCACGTGCAAGTCAACATTGGCCAACCATTTTGGGACGGAGGGAGTATGTTTCACTGCTTACTATGTGATAATCAGAAAGTCGAGGTTGTTCTTCCATTAAACTATATGTTTAACTCAGAAAATTGATAACCAGCAGTTAGGATGTTCATATATTTTTTTCAGGTGAATCCACATACTCACCAAGTTAAATTATGCGACTTCGGAAGTGCAAAAGTTCTGGTACACTACTTCTTCAGCCTTTTTTAGTAAAGCTATTAGTCCTTAAGGAAAGAGCAAATGGAGTTATTTGTACGCTGCATTTCATCTTATACTGCTATTTGTTTCCTAACTTTGACAGGTTAAAGGAGAACCCAATATTTCTTACATCTGCTCTAGGTATTATCGAGCTCCTGAGCTTATTTTTGGAGCAACAGAGTACACAACCGCCATTGATGTGTGGTCTGCTGGCTGTGTCTTGGCTGAGCTACTTATTAGCCAGGTATAATAGTTTTTTCGTATATGTTATGGTTGCTTCTATAGGTATGAATTTGCATTTACTGTCTACCTTTGATATGCAGCCCTTGTTTCCTGGTGAAAGCGGAGTTGATCAACTTGTTGAGATCATCAAGGTAAACTCCATAATCTTCATTTAAATATCTTTTCTCATCTCCTTTTTGGTGTTGCTATTGATTTTCTTTTCTGTTTTTTCCTACCCTTATCAAGTCCCGACTCCTGACTCAAATGGGCCAATATCCTAGAATTCATGCACTGCTATCATGGAACTGTTGTAGGGGGTGTTTGGCAATTGGTTGTTAGTTGTTGGCTGATTGTGTTAGCTGATTGATGACAACAGATTCTGTTGGCTGTTTTGATTAGCTGATAGGATTAGCAGTTTGTTAAACAATGTTTGGTTAAATGGTTGTTTATAATCAGCTGATAACTTATTAAATTACTTTTATGGACATCAATTAATTTTTTATTAATATAATTAGTACAACTACTTAAACCGTTTTAATGATCTAAAAAAATAAAAAATGTATAGTAATAATAATTTTAAACATTATTTTGCATGAGTTAATAAATTTGATTAGTACGATGACACTTTGATTAATAATAGAGTTATAAGTAAAAATATACCAACAAAAGTTGTGTAAAAATATGAAAAATAAATGTAAATATTAATGTCACCACAAACAAGGACATGAAATGTTTTTGGTTTATTTAACTATTCTAGTTTTCGATTGGTCTTGGATATGATTTTAATATATTATCCTAAGGGAAAATCGCATATATGGTCCCTCAGTTATCCATGAAATTAAAATCTCAGACCTGTATTTCTGAGATTGTAAATGTCACCCCTCAATTGTCCAAAATGCTGTAAATGTGGTCCTTTTGAAGAGTGAAATATACAATGTGGACGAGAAAACATTTCACTACTTAAAAGACCACATTTACAACAATTTGGACAATTGAAGGGTGACATTTACAATCTCACATTTACAATCTAAGATTTTAATTCCGTGGATAACAGAGGGACCATATATGAGATTTTCTCTTATCCTAAACTATTTGTATTCATTAAAGTAACTGAAAGTAATAATAAAGACGAATAATATTGATTGTAATGTATTTTATTCATATATTGCTAAATTTTGTTAATGCCGTCGCTTATATATTTATTAATGTAATTATACGTTAAATGTTTTCCTACAAAAAGAGAGGGTGGTCTTCATACTTTTAGAGATGGATTTCATAAAAACTTAGAAGTTGCCCTGCACCTAAATTGAAGATGGGAGCTACGGAGTAGATTTATATGCATGGGAGAGTTGTCATTTGAAGGATAAATCTGTATTTTCAGAGAACAAAGTGAAACGGCCGAGTGCAAAAAGCTACTAAACTTAGTTTTTTTTGGCTGGTTGATATAAAAAGCCATCAGAAAAAGCTATTAAAAAAAGCTTAATAACTAAACACTTAAATAGCTGTTTGAAATGGTCAAAAAGCCAACTAATGGTCAAAACAGCCGAAAAATGGATGATAGGCCAATAACCAAACACCCCGGTGCATATGATGGAATAAAGCAAAATGGCTAGAGCATATGATGAAATAAAGCTAAATGACTCACTAAACTGTCTGCACTTCTTTGTTATGAAGCAACAGTCAGTCTATGCAATTTGACGTGATTTTCACTATGGGTCATTCAGAAACAACCTCTCTGTACTTTAGTACAGGGGTAAGGCTGCGTACATCCGACCCCCTTACCCCACCGTAGGTGGGAGCCTTTGCGGCACTGGGGTAATGATGATGATGAATGAACTCACTGCATATAAATATTTATATTTTTCGGTTCATTCAAAATATAAATATAGAATATAAAAATGATAGAAATATACTCTACATGTATAAATATTCAAATATTTCATATTTGAATTTTTGTTTTATATCTTTTGTTTTGTACATTATATATTATAATTTGTTTGTATGAAGTATATTTGGTTTTTTATATTTTCTGAGGAGTACTACAACAACAACAACAACAACATCCAAGCCTTAGTCCCAAAAGATATTGGGGTCGGCTAACATGAATCGATACATGATATCACCACCAAAAGGAAAAGAAAGAAAATAAAGATAAAAAGATAAGCTATTATGAAAAAGATAATATAAAAAGAAATGAATATACCTAAAAATGATCAAATAAAAAGTATAAAAATAATGTTTATATATAAGGATAAAAGGACAAAAAAAAGGAAAAAAACAAGAAAGAAAAAAAATGAGGGGAAAATATTTTAGTTCTTTAAACATTTATATTTTATATATTTATATATTTTTAAATTTATATTTTATATATTTATATATTTTCACTATGGGTCATCCGGAAACAGTCTCTCTGTGCTTTAGTACAGGGGTAAATGAAAATGAATGATATATTTTTAAATTACATTTCTTTTTTTTGTATTATATACGGAGTATAAAAAATTGATATTTATTGTTTATACTATACACTGTATATTTTCGATTTACGGTTTATATTTTGTTACTTTTAAAATTTCACGAACAACTAAATAAAATTGAGACATGTCATTTGAATAGAGAGGTTTGGCCTGCTTCCAGATTGAAAAGATGTCTTGACATGGCAGAACATTAGGAATGATTTCCGGTGAGAGGGATTGCCATAAGATGCTGCAAAGTTGGACACCAACACATTTGCAGACTTCTATTTGATACTCGATTCGATCAACTTCTGTGATCAATTGATCATCCGCTCCTTGTCCCATAGCCACAGTTCCACGTCACATGCCCAATCTTGATAATTTTGTGATCCAATAAGCTTATTATTGGTAATAACAAGGCTTCACTGGTACTGCTTGTTTTGACGATGATAAAAAAGATATTTTAAAGTATAGAAATTATTCATCGCAATTCGCTGGACAGGGACGAACGCCAGGAAACTGAGTCAGGAGAATATATGCTCAAAATTTCCTCCACTTGCAGGAATTTCAGACCATATCCATGGGTTTGATGTCATGTTAATTTAGGTAGAGAACCTTTTGTCTTTATTATCAGATGATCAGGCATCATGACTCCCATATATATAGGTAACCGAATGGTACATTAAAGGACAAAAGAAAACTAAAAAGGCCAATGCTTAAATGCTATTTCCAAGTTCCAACACACTCTGATAGTAATATGAAACTTTGCATCAGTACGAACATTTATAGTATAGTCCTCGCACATATCCATGATAATGTTGATGTACTTATGTGATGTGCCTTTTCTAGTTGAGGCCCACCAATGTAGTTATGTTACACCTTTTCTAGGTCAATTCGTGTCTCTATACTTCTCCACAAGTTCTCTAAGAAAGTGAATGAGCTCAGTGAACAAGCATAACAGCAAATTGATTCTCCAAATCTGTACACTTTTCACAACCTTTGTTCAATCACTCGCTCCCAAAGTTTCATGTGTAACTCATAAGCTTAATCGCTCAATGGTTGACACATTCCTCTACATCACTCTAAGAGTACTTTTCCGCCAGTTCTAGCATTTTGCTGTTTCTCCAAATATTGTTCAAGAAACTTGTTAACCATTCGTCGCATGTCTCTCCTTAACTTCTCCAAAGTCCAAACCTCGTTCGGTATGGGATCTGGACCCACTCCTTTCTTCCGCTTTATATTTCTCGTTTGAATCGTTCGCGTAAAATACCATCTTTCGCGTAAAATCCCGATTTACTATACAATCTGGTGTAGTAAGATCATCAATATCCGGCGCTTTATTCTCATCGTACAATGTATCAAAGTACTGCCTCCACATCTTTTTTACATCTCATCCTTCATTAATACCCTTTGATCGATATCTTCACACACTTAACTTTTTTGATATTTCGAGTCCTACAATCACGAAGACACAAGACATTTGACCAATATATGTAAAAAGTTTCCAAATATAAATCCTACTATTGCTTTCTCCACCCTAGTCTAAATTTCAACTAAGATATAGAATACCTTAACCCTATGTTTTGAAAACCAAGCTAGGAGGCCCTAACAAGTAACAAGGGACTGGATCAAACGGTCAACTCGGACTTGAAGGGTCATCCCTATCAACGATGAGTCAACTCGGTCACTATTGGCTAAAAAAATAGAACACTATCAAATTAGGTCCTTAGAGGGAAAGAGTGCTATCATTCATAATTTAATAATAAGCATAGAAACAAAGCTATGGTTGTAAAATATGCTGTTTTTGTAACACAATTCATAATACATTTTTGAATTAGATTGAAAATAGGTATGAACATAACACTTGATCACAAAATCTTAACAAACGATTATTTTTCACTTGTATTTGAAATACTGTACATAATTAGGCAATGCACAAATAAGTATTATTATCGATTAATAATCAACTTAAACATGTTATACAAGTAGGGTATATATTTAAGGAAGTACCAAACAGACTTGCCTAAGCGGCGGAATTGGAATGGTATCTGCAACTACGCGCAGTAGACAGAGGATAGATTCCCTCATGGGAGGGAGTTTCTTAAGTGTACTGGGCAATTGGGTTTATCTGCCCTGATTATGGGCCCGATTAAACCGGGTCAGCGGACTTGGGCTGATTTTGACCGATTTGCGGGTTATCAAGTGGGTTACTGGTGTCTGATCGACCTGATCAGGTGGTTTGGGTCTGGTAATGCTGCTTAAATCCCAAAGGCTATGTTTAGGGAGGGGATTTTGGTGGGAAAGGGAAGAGTAGATTTTTGTTGTCTTAAAGCAAATTTTGACTTGACTTGTTTTCATAAGAAGAGATAAATTGATAAATCAGCATAAACTTAATGTCCTAATAATTCATTTCACCACAGACCAATATTATTATCATTATTCTTTTAATTAAATAGAAAGTGCACTCCCTGGCAACATATCCTCTTGGTATATTGATATCATGGATTTTTGCTCTAGTATTGAATCTTAATTCCTTGCAGGTGTTGGGTACTCCTACCAGGGAAGAAATTAAATGCATGAACCCCAACTACACAGAGTTTAAATTCCCACAAATTAAAGCTCATCCGTGGCACAAGGTTACTTGAAGTCACCATCTCTTTCCCCCTTTTGTTTTGCTATAAGTTCACCTCTACTTGAAATCTTTGTCTCTTTTTCCTTTAATTTGCTACGATATTACCTCACATTCTAATTTTTGCTTATCAGATATTTCCAAAACGTATGCCACCAGAAGCAGTTGACCTTGTTTCTAGACTGCTGCAATACTCTCCTAACTTGCGCTGTTCTGCTGTAAGTACACACAAACGACACAGCTTTTATGTACATAGTTTTTTCCCCTTTTGGTGTCTACTGGCAAATATTTGCTCGTAATGATATCTGCTTCAGAATAACTTTGTCCAAAAAAAGCCTCATTTGAACCAATGTAGCTAGTTTTTCTCATTTTCATTTTCATTTACCCCAGTGCCGCAAAGGCTCCCACCTACGGTGGGGTAAGGGGGGGGGGTCGGATGTACGCAGTCTTACCCCTGTACTAAAGCACAGAGAGACTGTTTCCGGATGACCCATAGTGAAAATCGCGTCCAAAAATGCATGGACTGACTGCTGCTTCATAACAAAGAAGAGCAGACAGTTTAGTGAGCCATTTTGCTTTATCCCATCATATTTTCAAGCCAAAAAATAATGAATCTTTGGCTCCATTGCAAATGATGGAAATGTAGCTAGTTTTTCTATCGAAGCTATTTTAATTGCTCAAAACAAAAGCACTGATCAAGTGAAATACTACCTCCATTTTTGGAATGGAGGGAAAAGGGAAAGTATGAAGATTGTTTGGGACAAGAGTATGATATATTTGGAAACTGAAAAAAATGTACTTTACCAAAAAGTTGGTCTTTGGATAAACATGACTCATTTTTTGGACGGAAGTAATAGATATAGATATCATTTGGCCGACTTTGACTGAGCTTGTTGACACTCGTTATACATAGCTGGATGCATTGACCCACCCATTTTTTGATGAGCTACGCGATCCTAATATTCGACTTCCTAATGGACGTTTTCTTCCACCAATATTCAACTTCAAGCCTCAAGGTATGCACCCCCTAATAAACAGGTCTTGATTTTTTTTGTTTTCCCTTACGTAAAGGTTTGCCAAGTCTTATTGAATGTTATGCCTGTTATTCTTAGAGTTGAAGGGTGTGCCAATGGAGACTATAGTGAAATTGATTCCAGAGCATGCCCGAAAGCAATGCCCCTTCCTGGGATTGTAAGCGCTTCCCCAGTTATGACAACAATCTCTATCCTCCCTCTCTATTAAAATGTTTGTATCAATGTTGTATCCCTCGGCCTCTGTTGTACCTTAATTATTAGTACCACTATTGTTATGTATCCTCGTTTTTGTAAAGGCAGATATAGAGAAGCACTCTTGTACAATGTAATGCATTGCTCTGTATGAAATACTAGTAAACTTCATGAGGGAGTAAGAGGAGTTATATGATTTGAATGGGATATTTGATAAGGAGACTTATAGAAGGCGCTTGGTTCAATCACGGAAGACAGTCTTTAATATGCTAACTTTTTGAGTTGTTATTTGTGTGGACTAAACCTGGCGTCCTGGCTGGTACTCCCAACAAGTCAACAAATTGAGCTTATTTTCATGTATTATGGACTGAAAATCTGAAATCATACGCCAAGTGTGGACTTAACATGGTTTGTGATACAGCTATTAGTGTCTGATGACTTATAAAACTGTAGCTACCATCCAGCAATTTAGCACTTTTACTTAGGGATGGACTGGCCCCGAATCGGGACCGGGTCCTTGGTGGGATTAGGGCGGGCCCGGGTCAGGTTGTGTATATAGAGGAATGTTCAGGTCCGAACATTCCCTGTCCGAGCACCATCCGAACATGGACGTTTGGGCCACTTTCCGGTAGAATTTTTTGATGAAATTTTTTGAGCATGTTACTCATCAAGTCTAGTTTGTCCATATCAAATTTCAGCTCAAAATTCGATCGGGAAGGCATTCAAATCATTTTTTGAAGTTGACTGAGTCAAAATATACATATAAAAACGCAGTCAACTTCAAAAAATGATTTGAATGCCTTCCCGATCGAATTTTGAACTGAAATTTGGTATGGACAAACTAGACTTGATGAGGAACATGCTAAAAAAATTTCATCAAAAAATTCTACCGGGAAGGACCCCAAACGAGGATGTTCGGACGGAGGGTCTTGTCCGAACGTTCGGACCTGATCTTTTTCTTATATATATATATATATATATATATATATATATATATATATATATAGATTTTGGATCAAATGAGAACCTTGCTTAACGTGAGAACGTGAGAACTCCACTTTTAAGCAATTGTGATGCACTATATCGATTATTTCTTGCACATTTTCGTATTAACGAAATAATTACAAATTTGTCTCCACACTTATATAAAGTTGGCACGTTTTGACCCAAGTTTAAAAAGTGCAATAGGTGAGCCTCGTAGTGCACCGAGATGTGTTAAAAGTGCATGGTTCTCACGTTCTCACGTTAAGCATGGTTCTCATTGGAACTGCTCCCTATATATATATATATATATATATATATATATATATATAAATATATATATATATATATATAGGAATATTCCTATCCGGAATTTCCGGACAGGAACCCCCGTCCGGCCTCCTCCATTTGGGGGCCTTCCCGGTGGTATTTTTTGCTCAAATTTTTTGTGTATGTTCCTCATCAAGTATAGTTTATCCATACCAAATTTCAGCAAAAAATTCAATCGGAAAGGTCATCAAATGATTTTGGCAAGTTAACTGGTCCAAAAAATGCATTTTTTGGACCAGTTAACTTGCAAAAATCATTTGATGACCTTCCCGATTGAATTTGTGGCTGAAATTTTGTATGGATGAACTAGACTTGATGAGGAACATACACAAAACTTTTGAGCAAAAAATACCACCGGGAAGGCTCCCAAATTGAGGAGACCGGACGGCGCTCCGGTCAGGAATTTCATGACCGGAAGATTACTCGATATATATATATATATATATATATATATATATATATATATATATATACATACATACACACACACACATACACACACACATATATATATATATAGAGGAATGTTCAGGTCTGAACATTCCTGGTCCGAACACCGTCCGAACATGGACGTTTGGGGCCCATCCTGGTGGAAATTTTTGATGTAATTTTTTGAGCATGTTCCTCTTCAAGTCTAGTTTGTCCATACCAAATTTCAGCTAAAAATTCGATCGGGAAGGTATTCAAATGATTTTTTGAAGTTGACTGCGTCAAAATATACATATAAAAACACAGTCAACTTCAAAAAATGATTTGAATGCCTTCACGATCGAATTTTGAGCTGAAATTTGGTATGGACAAACTACACTTGATGAGGAACATGCTCAAAAAATTTCATCAAAAAATTCCACCGGGAAGGGCCCCAAACGGGGATGTTCGGACGGAGGATTCTGTCCGAACGTTCAGACAGGATCATTTTTGTACACACACACACACACACACACACACACACACACACCAATATTCCTGTCCGTAATTTCCGGACAGGAACCCCCGTCTGGCCTCCTCCATTTGAGGGCCTTCCCGGTGGTATTTTTTTCTCAAATTTTTTGTGTATGTTCCTCATCAAGTCTAGTTCATCCATACCTAATTTCAGCAAAACATTCAATCGGGAAGGTTATTAAATGATTTTTGCAAGTTAATTGGTCCGGAATATGTATTTTCCGGACTAGGGGTGGACCGGTTCGGGCCCGGCCGGGCCTTGGTTCAGGAATGGAAGGCCCGGAACCGGCCCAGGTAATCCCGGGTCCGGGCCAGGCCTCGGTTCTTCTTGTTTTTTTTTTTGGCTTTTCCTAATTAACCCCCAACCCTCCCCCCCTCACCCCCAAACCACCTCAAATGGCCCAAAATACCCAGCTCAACCCAAAAACTTAAAAAAAATTCAAAAAAAAAAATTAATTTGGGCTCGAACCGGCCGGGCCGGTTCACCAATCCTAGGGCCCGAGCCCGAACCGCATTCCTACCGGGTCGGGCCGACCCGAACTGCCCCCCGGGCCGGGCCAGTTCAAACAGTAACCGGGTCGGGCCGGTTCCGGGCTGGGCAGCCCGGCCCGAGTCCATCCCTGTTCCGGACCAGTTAACTTGCAAAAATCTTTTGATGACCTTCCCGATTGCATTTTTTGCTCAAATTTGGTATGGATGAACTAGACTTGATGAGGAACATACACAAAAAATATGAACAAAAAATACCACCGGGAAGGCCCCCAAATGGAGGAGGCCGGACGGGGCTCCGGTCAGGAATTAAATAGCTCTCTCTCTCTCTCTCTCTCTCTCTCTATATATATATATATATATATATATTATATTTTTTTGTTTTTTGTTTTTGCTTGTTAATTCTAACCCCCCCCCCCCCCCCCCCCCCCCCGCCCAAAACACTCCCAAACCATCCAGCCCAACCCGTGTCCCACCCAAACCAGTCAAAAAAAAAACAAAAAAAAAAGGTGGGGCCCGGACCGGCCAGGCCGTTATCAAAGGAATTGCAGCCCGAGACCGCCCCCCAAAACAACCCCGGGTCGGGTCCAAGGACCGGTCCTGGCTCCTGGTCAACCGGGTTGGGCTGGTCCTGCACAGTGGCGGTCCGGTCTGGGTCCCAGGCTGGTCAGACCGGTCCCGGGCCGGTGGGCTACCCCTACTTTTACTTGTGTACAAATGCTGTGTTTTCACTTTTCTCTTGCATATAATTCAAAATAAGATTAACGCCAATATGCAATTACATGTTAAAAGTTTAGTTTAAATCTATGTTTAATAAACTGGAATGGACCGGATTGGTCGGGTTGGTATGACAATTGGTGAACTGGCCATATACGTGGTACAGTTACCTACTGACCCGCAAACATTGCCAAAACTGTGAAAATTTGCCTGCCCACTCGGACCTGGGTACAATCTGGATGATTGTGAACCCGGAAACCCAGTAAACCCGAATTTCAGCCTATTCAAAATAGGTTGCCTTGGCTAGTAAGTGGTAAGTTGTAATATGATAGAGAGTAGGGAGAGACAGGGTGGGGCGGAGGAAGTTGGTCCGAGCCCTGGGCCCTTGTTGGTCTATCATAGTTGGGGATGGTTTGAGGCTTTGAGCCCATCTTTGTGGGCTAACTCTAGTTATTTTATTTATTTTTAATTATTCCTATTTTATTTTATTTCATAGTATGATTTAGGACTTTTATTCTTTTTTGGATGAAAGGTAAAAATATTAAATCACCCAAAAACAACATCATACAATGTATCATGCATGGGAGAGAGATTTTTTTGGTCTAAAAAAGGTCCAACACAAATTAAAACTGGCACGGGACAGGTTCCCAAAAATTAAAAATTTTGAGATTAAAGCACGAATTGGGCCGGCAACTTATCGATTTGCTTTACCATCCATCAGTCGCATCCATCCAGTTTTTCATGTGTCTTAGTTGTGACGGGTGGTGGGAGATCATTTGGTAGAGAGTGAGCTGCCGGAAAGTTTGTAACTGCCTGCCTATAGGTCTGGTGATCGAACCTAACGAGATATTAGCCAGTAGAAAGAGAAATGACAAAGAGGAAGAGCTACAGGTAAAGACAAAGTGGGTTGGGGAGCCTAGTGATGATGCTACGTGGATGAGTAAAGAAAGCTTCATGGGCCTGTTTTCAGATTTTAACCTTGAGGACAAGGTTCTTTCGAAGGAGGGTGAAGTTAATAGAGAGCAGGGAGAGCCGGGGGTAGAGTGGAGGAAGTGGTCCGAGCCTTAAGCCCTTATTGGTCTACCGTATGTGGGGACGGGCTTGAGCCCACCTTCGTGGGCCGGCTCTAGTTATTTTAATTAGTTTTAATTATTCTTTTTGTAATGTTTTTTATTCTATTTTATTTCCTAGTATGATTTAATTAGGACTCTATATATTCTTATTAGAATTAGAGAGTTATTTTGTTTCCGATTCTATTTTATTTCCTAGGCGAGTTCGAAACTAGCTAGGCACATAAGGGTTTGAAACTCAATTGAGTGAGTTTCAGCTTTATTACTCCAGGCTCCCCCCAGCCCGTCTCCCTTAGACCCCCCCTGGAGTAAAAAAAGGTAGTTATTATTAATAATAATCAACTAATGATGATACTTATTAAGCATTATTAAAACACTCATAATATTCCAAAATAGAATTTTCATCCTATTAAAATATGTAATGATACTCTATATTTGTTATTTGTATTGCACATTTATAATATAATTTGACATGATTTTCTTTCTTAAATAAAGATATAAATATATTACATATTTTTTCTTTTTAGGGTATTGACATTGGAATTTTATGAGTTTAAGAATTCTTAAATATTAAAAAAATGTTAATTTTTTTGTGGAAAAACAATCAACCCGGTTTTCTTGCCTTTCCTGGTCTTTGCTGTTTTTGTCCGGGTTTGAATCGGATTTTGCTGTTTTTAACAACTTCCGAATTTTGAACTAATCGAACTGAGTTTTGGTCCGGGTCACCTGGTTCGAGGCAGACCTAGCCGGTCTGGGTCAGGTTTTTAAACTTATGCCACCAAATAAATAATCTGAAACTATAAACCTTCATTTTCAATTGATTTAATTTTTCACTTTTTAGTTTTTTTAATCATTGAATGTAGTTTATAGTTTATTCGGAGTACTTGATTGTAGTTTTTTTTATGCTTCTTCAATTTTATTAATTTATTTTACCATGGATCCAATGGCAGACCCCTTAATTAGTTGGCTCACGAAGCCGCCACCCCCCACCCCAATATAAGTAAATGTAATATTAGTTTTCCCAAATTTTAATTGGATATTTATAAATTACTAAGGGTGAAAAATGAAAGAAATTAAATAATAGAAATTAAAGTAGAAAGTCAAAGTGCTATATGCTATAATACTTTGTATTCCATATGAAAATAAAATAAGGCAATTCTCAAATTTATTGACTCATAAGCTGTGATTGAGAAATTTATGTCTTGAAGGAACGTCGGGTACAATTTATCTCTTCTATATTGTTTGCCAACTGTGTACTATTTTAATGCTTAATATTATATACTATCATATTTATATATAAAAAATTATAATAATGAACTTCTAGAATTATGTTGTATTAACTATGGGACATTATAAAATTTGGGCACTGCATGATCCCTTACTTGGTATAAAATCATCATTATGTTTCAAATGGATATAGGCATATTCATACTCAATATAAATTCCCGATTTTTTCAAATGATTTCAATTAACTTTTGAATCAATCTGCTCTCCCGTGCAACGCACGGGTAAAAGACTAGTTTTATCATTATTTTATCATAGTGAAGAATAATTATTTCATTTTTTAAAATATATTAATATATGTTTATTTCTTTAAATTTTCTATAAAATAAATAAAAGCAGAGCGGTGCTACACAAAATGCTGGTTCATATAATAAAATAGCTAACAAATGATATAAAAGCAGAGTTAAATCTTGAAGAGGCAAAAATGATGGTTCTTATCAGTCGTGGAGCCAAAAAACGGGTCATGGGGGCCGAAAATCAACTATGTACGAAATGAAATGGTAGATCGTTTTTAAACAATGTCCGAGTTGAATGTTTCATTTGTAGTTTAGATACATAGGCATTCGTAACTCGTAAGCAATAAGATAAATTGTTTTTGCTTTGTTTCTGGATCATGTCACGTAAGTAACGAGTTAATTATACGTTATTTATAAAATTTGGGATAATAATTAATTTTAGGGAGAATTTGAGTTTTCACCCCATGTTTTGGGTGATATTTGACTTTGCACCTTATTTTTAAAATCATTCATGTATGCACCCCATTAGCCCAAAAATTGTGAATAACTGTGGTGCAAAGTCAAATGATTTTATAGTGCATTGGGATGCATACATAAATGATTTTGAAATTAGGGTGCAAAGTCAAATATCACCCAAAACATGGGGTGCAAAGTCAAATTCGCCCTTAATTTTATGCGTCAAATTTTGCTGATTTTATATTTAGATAGGTCTGATTTTCCTGAAGTCGTAATTTTTTACTCGTAATGAGTTACGGGAGCCATAATATATCAAATCAAAGATATTCCAGAGCCCTGTATTCTCATACTTTCAGCAGGGTCGGCTGACCCCCTTGGCTCCGCCCCTGGATCTTATTATAAAATAGCAAACAAATAATATAAATGCAGAGTTAAATCTTGAAGAGTCTAAGCTGATCCCAGAGGGGTGCTACACAAAATGGATAGCCTATTTGGATGTCGTTGAATAGGGGCTCCTATGTTGTACAATGAAAGTGAATTATACCTCGTTTGTCATATTCTCTCCATCCCATATAATTTTGTGAAAGTTGATTTACACGTACAATAATAAAGTAAAAACTATATGTTTGAGGTTTGTTCCCTTGTTTAAATGAGAGAGAATTAAATAGAATTACAAAATTTTATGTAAAAGGGAGTGTGACAAAGTTTTTTTTTTTTGAAAGAAGGGAGCTTAGATTGATATCATAGCATTAAGATAGAGGTCAAAATAACAAAAGAACCACATATAATCATATCCTCCCTTGAATCAGACTCACAATTAATCACCTTTGACAAAGCAATATAACTCGTTGATCCCAAATTGGGCATAATTGAGCCAAAGACGGTTATCGCAGTACTCTCATCACCCAATCCTAATGCAAAAATCTTACAGCAGTAAATAAAATAAAACCAAAAAACAACTATCACCACGTGTAAAATTAAAATGCAAAACAACAATAAAATAAAAACCAAAGTTTGTCTTCTTCAGCAGGAACACCACTCATCTTGACGGTGGTTCCGGAAGGGGACGGACCATTGACACTTCATCTTTTTCCTTCATCTTCAACATTGCCTCTTGAATTATCTTTTGCAGAGTCACTACCACAATTTTCATTAAATCTTTTATGCCCCCCGCAAAAGTTACACCAATGGAGCTACTGACCATGCTCCAACAAGACAAACATTTGCACTCTAAAGCTTTATTCCTAAAGGCGGCGGGAGAATAACAAACCCTAAAAGAATGGAGAAGACCGCTTAGATTTTAGTGTGACAAAGTTAATGAGACAGTTAAAAAGAGAATTCTAAAACAATGATATATAAAGTATGGATTCATTATTTTTTTCACACATATATAGTCATGTCACTATTAATTGAGCATTAATGCAGTTTAATTGGGCATCAGACCTGTTTTATTGAATATTAGGAGTCTAATATTGAGAATCATGATATTTGCTCCAAATTTTCTAATCCACTTTCTTTTTCTTATTTTTTCTTTTATAAAAATTTCTTAAATTATATCTATAATCAATTCATATGAATTTGCATATGTGAATCTTATTTAATATTATACTTTTGAAATCCGTATTAGTATAAAAATCGTAAACTCTGTTAGTTGAGTACTTGAGTATCAAGACATTTTCATGAGCATCAAGTTTACTCTATTGAACATTGAAACTTTACAATTGAGTATACGAAATTTCAAAACTCCATTTGAGCATCAAAACATCTTCACTGAATATCATATTCCCTACTATTGAGCATTGAGACTATGTGAAATATGTTCTTTGTCGGACTGCATCAATGAAGGAAGCCCGCTCTTCGCGCTAATGCTGATGGTCGAAGTTGAAAGGCTCGAGTGTGCAGTGATTAATAGACTAATAGTCAAACTGGAATTAGGGAAAGAGGGGGGAAATATTTGTCGAATTAATCGAGTTTTGTCGAATTTTTTTTAGTACACATAAACCGATCGGTATATATATTTGTCCATTTATGACATTTTTTTGTAAATATGAATATAAAATACAATTTACCCTAATGATTAATTATTATATTTGGGAACAGAAGAAATGATCTACAAGAGCTTGTTGACTCAATTTTTTCTTTGGAGGAGGCGCAAATGTACCTTAGTGTTTAGTTAGATTAACGGACTCACATTATATGTAATATTCGCAATATTACTTATTAGGTTTTATTGTATGTTATAAACTATTCGCAATATTACTTATTAGGTTTTATTGTATGTTATAAACTAATGAAGTACTAGAGTCTTTACCTGTGCGTTGCACATGTTATACGCGATAGATTATGTATCTAGAGAGATAAAGTGATATGTATAAAATGAATTTCCAATCCTTTACATGGCTCCCATAGGGAGTATTTATAGGAGAAAAGTGGGCCGGGCTTCCAGGCTTGGGCCTGGAAGGCCCAGTTACAACAACAGGCCAATAAATGGCTAATAAGTGGTATTTAATCTATTCTAATGGATATACATGAATAAATACAGTGTATAATGATGTAAAATGATACTACGTATCTGCTAAGTGTACGTGGGCCGCTGTCCGGCCCAATAGTCGTGAGACCCGGGGGCCCGAGTCTATATACTCTATCAATACGTTTAGATGATAGTGGGAATCTAACGAATAGTTTGACCAACTCGAATTTACATCTGTTAAAAATTTGGGATGGATTTTTCAGAACACAAAGTTCGACAAAGTTGGGATCACTTCACACTAACAAAAATACGTGTCATTAGATATATAAATATTTTAATTTGTTACCTATTTTTGTTGATAGAATATAATTAATTAATTACAAAAGATTCAAGTAATTGAGTAACACTGAAAAATTTGTAAACATCCAATAAGCAAAACATTAATTGATAGTATAGCTTTAAGAATCAAAATTTTTACATTATCAAACACTCAATATTACGTAGTAATATGTAAGGAGTATTACATTTTCATAATATTAGTAGAAAAAGTGACTTTTTAAAGGTGTATGCTTATAATTCAAAGCATTCCAATCAAAATATCGTAAACGTTCTAATATGTGTTAAATGAAATCATGCCAATTATATATTACTATTATTATATTATTATTTTGAATTGAAAATTTATTCCAATTACTCCATAATAGATAGTATATTACTTTTAGTACTACTATTTTCATTGCTAATTATTGATGTACCTCTTATTGTTTAATGAGTATGAAATCGTTAAATGTCTTATTGGAGGTAAACGCAAGCTACACCTTGTTATTTTATATTATTATAGAAGACTATTGTTATTAATAATATAACTATTATCAGTACCTATAAGATGTCATTGAAATTTTCTTTTGTCCTGCAAGACAACAATAGTGGTGTTTTTAATTGGACTAAAGTTTTATGATCAGGTCCGTTTAAGTTTGATCTGATGGACTAATTTGATCTGGTCCAATAAGTGTCGAGTGTATGTATATTTTACTTATCTATTCTGATCTGATCAAGTCTATTGTATTTAAATTTGATGTGATTTGGTCTAGTTTCTTTTTATCTGGTCTGGTGTAGCTTATAATTGAAAACATAACAAATCAAAATATTGTAAATGTTCTAATATGTTTTTTGTTAACTGAAATCTGGTCAATTATGTATCATATTATTACATTATTATCATTACTATTAATATTAATAATATTATTATCATTATTATTTTTTTGAATTGAAAATATTCCAATTACTCCATAATATATTACTATTTACTACGCCTATTATTATTACTAATTGCAAATTATTAATATGACTCTTATTGTTGAAGAGGTATAGAACATTAATTGTCTAATTGGAGGGAAAAGCAAGGTGCTAGACCTTGTTATTTTATATTTTATAGATAGATAGATAGATAGATATGATCATGCCCAAAATTAGTGATGCTATGAAAGGTAATTTAAGTGAGTGAAATGTATTGTCTGATAAAGTATAGGATCCGAATGAGTACATATAAGAGTTATGTTCGTAGTTGAACACATCATTACATCTTTCTGCATGTCATCAGTCGAAAGGGAAATCCTAAGAGCATCTCCATTCATGATCTCTAATAATTAATTATTTTTATGATTCTTACCATTTAAATATTGTATTGTAAATAATTTTAAAATAATCTCAAAGTTCGTTTCTGTCTCTCAATCATTATCTTCAAATAATCTGTTTTTTCTCTGTCCTACATTAGCCTCTATTACATATACTATTCAAATAATCTTAAAATAACCTGGATTCATATTTTGATAACAGATTATTGTAGTAAATAATCCTATTAAATAATCTATGTCACTCAATGATAATTCTCTAAAAAAATTACCATGTCACCAATTTAATCTCATAATAATCCTATCAACTTGATGACATAACCCATAGCTGCCATCTAGATTTAGAAAGATCATCTCTAGTAGAATCAAGTATGTTTTCGCTCATTAAATTCTCTAGGTAATTTAAATATGAAGAATGAAGTGTGGATGAATTTACTTTAAGAGCATCTTCATTGTTTAGATTATTTAGGGATTAATTTGATGATGTGGATGATTATTTGAAGATTATGATTGAGAAAATAAAATTATTTGCAAAGATTATTTTAAAAAATAATCGGGTATCAAATATTGAATCCAGATTATTTTTAAAGATTTCTCCCACCGATACGGAAAATTTGATGAGCCGTCTAACATTTTCCTTTTATAAAAACGCTTAGTCCGGAATATAGAAATGGCAAGTAACACTTCGCAGCATTGGACTCCTACTAGCTAGTACACTATATTATTATATGTAAATTTAAAAAAAAAATAGCTTAATCAAAAGGCTGCACGTAGCATGATTTTAAAAGGTACATGTTGCCTTTTAATACAACTAAATGGTTATTTCTGTCAAAAAAAACTGAATGGTTATTATTTTCAATAACAGTTTTTATTGCATTAATTTTTTTTAGTTTAGGAATAATTATGTTCCTTCTCTCCATAAGAAAACCGGATCACATAGAGTACAATTCACGACTTGAACAAATTAAAAGAAAAACAATTAACTGAAGAAAAAACCATAATAGAAAAAATAAATTAAAGTAACTATACCGTAGTGCATTAATATATATAGACACACATATGAATGTGTGTTTTTGTAGGAGAGAGAGGATTTTAATGCATTTCATACAAAAAATCACAATAATCTAGATCATGGTTGAGGGAAAGTTTACAAAATTTGATATCATTAAGATTTTATACGTGGCAATGATGTGGCACAAAAAAACTGTTTATTTGAATATTATCAATGGAGATGCTCTAACAAATGGTATCAAAGTCTTCATAGAATTATTTGGAGTATTCCTACCTCTTTCAATTATAAATGATTCGTTTCTAATATTTCTCTGGACTTTCAAAAAATATAAGGAGTATTTCTTTGAACATGTAGTCTTCTTATATATAAAATGGAATCAGAGTAATGTGATTTTACATTGAATTACCATTAAGTTTTAAATGGATGTTTAATTTTTTCCAATCATGCGTATAATTTACGATGACTTGCAGTGGTTTTAACTTGTAACTGCCGATTGGTTTCGTTTTGAATGTTGTGTTTTTTTTATCTTCGAGATTCTTCTTTTAATAGGCACTTCTGCTTATTTCGTTTGTATTTGTGATTATTAAGGGGATGTTTCGATCTATTTCTTAAAACAGTTTTCACTCCTTCAAAGAGTAGAAACAAATATTGGAGGGTTTGGGTGAAAGTGCAGAAGTATTTCCGAGTACCCAAAAGTAATCAGTTAATCACATAAGCAATTTTTTAGAAGCTGGGGGAGACTAGTTTCTTAAAAACTAATTCTGATTCTGTTTCTGCTTTTAAAAAAGAAGTAGAAACAAAATCAATTTCAAACACCCTTTAAATATCGAATTAGTGGAATCCACGCTTTCGTTTTACTTGTACTTTGTGTCGATCGATCAATAATGTTTGAATTGCTGCATGTTTTTTACCCGGGGGCGTAGCTCATCTGGTATAAAGAGGGTGCCACATGGAAGAAATCTCGGGTTCAACTCCAAGCAATGACTTGGAATGGAACCCCACTCAACCACTCTCTTTCCATCAGAGTGTGATCAAAGTTTAGCTTACATCCTCGCAGATAGCTATTCAGTCAGTTTTCGAGGCCTCAGGGATGATATGTTATTCTTTTTTTGAGTAGATGATTTTTTTTTCCTTTTTGAGAATCTGACAGTATTTGTATTGGATTGCTATCTTCTTATCATTACGAAATATATTATTATTGTGTGTGGCTAAGGTGACCCAAATTCATTCATAATTTAAGTTTTCCTTTAAAAAAGGATGACACCCCATCCCTGAGGCTAGTGATAGCCTCAGTGCGGGCCACCCGACCCGGGAACCGGCCCGGCCCGGTACTGTGTGGGCCCGGCCCGGCCCGGGAACCGGTTCCGGGTCTATGCCCGGTTTAAGGACGAAACCGGGGCGGTTCCGGGATTGATTAAATGTGAACTGGCACGGCCGGCTGGGGCCCGGTTCGGGCCTTTTTTTTTTTGTTTGGGCTGGGTTTAAATGGACTGAGCTGGGTGTTTCCGATGGGTTTGGGGGATGGAGGGGGGTAGGGGATGAAATAATCAAGAAAAAAAATAGAACCGGACCCGGCCCGGACCGGAACCGGTAGACAACCGGGCCGGTCCCGGGCCTAACCCATTGCCATCCAGACCCGGTCGGGCCTAGGCCCGACCCGGACCCGGGTCCATCACTACCTGAGGCCCCCCAACACCGGTCAGACAGTTAACCAGGAGGATATAATTAGACTTTGATCACATGGTGACATTTAGTGAGTGAGGCTCTAACCTATGCATGGACTCGGGCCGGGTGGCCCGACCCGGAACCGGCCCGAACCGGCACTGTTCGGAACCGGCCCGAACCGGTGGCCCGGTCAGGGACCGGTCCGGGTAGGCCCGGCCAGGGACCGGTCCGGGTAGGCCCGGACCAGCCCGATGGTTTTACGGTCCGGGCTCGGGTCACCCAAAAGACTAACCGGCCCGGCCGGACTGGGCCCAGTCCCCCCCTTTTTTTGTTTTTTTCAATTTTTTTTTTTTTGGGTTGGGCTGGGTGTTTTGGGCCATTTGGGGTGGTTTGGGGGTGGGGGTGGGGGTGAGGGGGGGGGGGGGTCGGGGATTAATTAGAAAAACAAAAAATAAAAAAAAATAATAGCAGGTGGCCCGAGGCCCGGCCCGACCCGGACCTGCCGGCCACCCGGGCCGGTTCCGGTTCACCCATTGTCCAATAAAAGCCCAGCCGGGCCCAGGCCCGAACCGGAACCGGCGCGGCCCGGATCCCCACCCCTACTCTAACTCATGTACTTGCAGAGGACCTATACATATTTATATAGTAACACTTCATCGCATTTGCCAGGATTCAAACTCGAAACTTACCACTTGTGGTACTCCCTATTTACCTGTTGAGCTAGACTTACTGACTAAATTTTTCTTTTAAGGAATTAGCCCACGTATGTTTTGGAGATACTAAAGATTCTTTAGCATTTAGGGTATATATGTCTCACTTATATTTTTGATTTACTTCCACAGAAATTAAGGAATCTGAATGCATTTGGGGCTAATAATAAGAAAAAGAACTACACTAAGTATCATGTTTGGCGAGTGAAACATGATGTCTCTTGTTCTTATTTGTTTCGATGTTAATTTAATTTCGACAACTAAAGACATGAAAAGGTTTTGGTTTTGATGTCACTAATCACATAAGTGTTCCTATGCAGGATTACGGAACCGACCAGGTGCGTATCCACCTTTGTGTTGAACTTTGGGAAAATGGATATGCACCCAGTCTAGATATGCCCCTCACCACATTTGGAAACCATTTTCACTTATGTGTAGGCTTGGACTCGGGCCGGGCGGCCCGCCCCGGAACCGGCCCGGCCCGGGAAGTGGTCGGGGGGCGGCCCGGTAGAGTGGCGGTGCAGGCTCGGGCCCTTCAGATGGCGAACCGGGCCGGGCCCGGTTCGGGCCTAATGGCTCTTTTTTTAATTTTTTTTTGTTTTAAACTTTTGGGAGGCATCTAGCCGTTGGGAGGCCACCCAAACGGCTCTATAGCCCTTGGAGGGGGTAGGAGGGGGGGTCCAAGGGTTTTGGGGGTCGGGATCGGGGGGTGGGGGGATAAAAAAAAACCTATTTATACTCCTATTTTCTATACATTTTTTACACCTCTTCTCCAACTCTTCCTACTCTCTAATTCTCTATTCCCTCATAATCTTAAATCTTAATCATCTCCATCTTCATCTTCTCCAAATCTCTCTCTCTATATATATATATATATATTTTTTTTATATAATTATTATATCTACTTATATATTAATTATCTACTTATATACCTATATTATATTACTAATATTTGTTATCTACTCAATATATATTTATTATCTTCTTAATATTTACTTTGATATCTACTTATCATCTATACTTATTGTTATTTACTTATATATTAAATTATTAATTATCTACTTTACATACATATATTATATTACTTATATTCCTTATCTACTTAATCTCTACCTATTATCTACTTATATATATTAAAGTATTATATATAAGTGTATTACTCATCTTATAGTAATATACTTATATATTATATACTATAAACATTATATTATATATTAGTTATAAAATAATCTACTTATATACCTATATTATATTACTAATATTTATTATCTACTTAATATATACTTAAATTACTTATTATCTACTTATACATCTCCATCTTCATCTTCTCCAAACCTCTCTACATATATATATTATTTATATAATTATTATATCTACTTATATATTAATTATCTACTTATATACCTATATTATATTACTAATATTTATTATCTACTTAATATATACTTATTATCTACTTATACATCTCCATCTTTTTAATATTTACTTTGTTATCTATATTTATTGTTATTTACTTATATATATTAAAGTATTATATATAAATGTATTACTCATCTTATAGTAATATACTTATATATTATATACTATAAACATTATATTATATATTAGTTATACAATTATATTAGTTACACTTGAATTCATAGTAATTAAATTCATCGTATTAGTTAATTTTTACATTTTTCATTAAAGTATAAAACTAGTCAATTGTTACATTTTTCATTCAAGTATAAAACTAGTTAATAGTTACATTTTTCATTAAAGTATAAAACTAGTTAATTGTTACATTTTTCATTAAAGTATAAAACTAGTTAATTGTTACATTTTTCATTCAAGTATAAAACTAGTTAATTGTTACATTTTTCATTCAAGTATAAAACTAGTTAATAGTTACATTTTTCATTTCACTATTATTTAATTTTTTAATTGTTGCATTCATCATAAAAGTAAAAAACTAGTTAATTATTAATTGTTGCATAATTGTTGCATTAAAGTATAAACTAATAAAAGTAGTTAATTTTATTAGTCGCATTTTATTATTACTATTGTACTCATATTAAAACATTTGATATATATAATATTTGTTACATTTTAAAAATGGACCGTGCCAGACATTCCGTAGATGTGGGTAGTCTCCAAGTCTCCAACGCAACCGAAGGAAGGAGATTGCGACAAGTCATCCTAGTTTACACAAAGGCAAAGGTAAAGGGCGGGCCAGGTCTTCTTCTCAAAGTCGAGAAGATTTTGATGACGGATACCAAAGGCGAGATGGGGATGCGATGTCCGACGAGCAACTACAACAACTATTGGCGCAAAATGATGGTCACTTTTTCCAACAACAAAACATCCCGGAGTTCATTGATGAAGAGGAGCTCGAGGATGACGATGCGGAAGAGGACGAGGGGGGCGACAGGACTCACGGCACCCCGGATGATGAGCAAGAGTGGGAGGACGAGGGCGGTCCATCCCAAGTTGGTAAGAAATCTAAATCTCCTATTATAGAAAATAATTTTACAAAGAGGAAAGACTCAAAAACCGATAAATGGTACGCAAGTTGCGATCATTGCAAGAAGGAGTATAGCTTGGGAACTTCCGGCGGATACGGGAGCCTCAAAAGGCATCTTAAGTCCGCACACTGTGGAGTATGCGAAAATAGACAAAAGGAAGGGGAAGCAAACTCAAATATCGAGGTTTGCAAATGACCAACCTTTTGGCAATTTCTCATACACTGATGCACAAAATTTGACTGGTATGGCTAACTTGTTGAAGAAAATTTGCCTTATTTGTTTTCTGAAAGTCTTGCTTTTAAATATTATGCACAAACTTGTTTAAATCCTTAATTTAGAAGTTATAGTTGCAAAATGGTTAAGAAAGAAATTATAAAGCTTTATCGTGCGGAAAATGATAGGTTACAAATTTTTTTTGCAAACTTTGATGGCCGTGTTACTATTTGTTCTGACACTTGGGAGAATACTTATCATAATTTACATTATTTGGGCCTGAATGCACATTTTATTGATAGTGATTAGAATTTGCATAAACGTGTTCTTGCTTTTCGTGAATTTAATGATCGTCACACCGCTGAACATATTTATATTTTGATTGAACGTATTATAACTGAGTATAATTTGATTGATAAGGTGTTTGCTATAGGTTTTGATAATGTTACTAATAATACTGCTGCTATACCTAGATTGCGTGAATTATGTGGTTCTAATACTTTGATGAGTAGATTTTTTCATCAACGATGTGCATGCCATATTATAAATTTATGTGTGCAAGACGGTATAAAAGCGTTAGGAGATGCTATGGAGGTAGTCAAAGGGGGGGGGGGATTAGACGTATTTGGGGCAATGGTCAACTTAAATTAAAGTGACAAAATTATTTGATTGAAAGAGGTGTGAAATATGTTGCTTTCCCTAAAGATTTGTCGATTCGGTGGAATAGTACTTATAAATTAATTAAAGTTCTTCTTAGATATAAAGAACATTTTCCTGCTTTTTTAAGACAATATGATAACTATATTTTAAACCCCGCTCACATCGACACTTGCGAAAAAATTTGTAATGTTTTGATATATTTTAATAATGCAACTGAAAGTTTTAGTCATGTTTATAAACCTACCTCAAACGAATTTATTCATGAAGTTGTTAATCTCGTCGGTGCTTTTAATGAATTTGAGGATGCCGCTTACGTGAGTTATTTTTGTGGTTTTATGAAGGAAAAGTTTTTAAAATATTATATACATATTCTGTATATTTATAGTATTGCATTTATTCTCGATCCTCGTTACAGACTTGGTAATTTGGAAGAATGTTTGAAGTTCTATTATAATGCTTTTTTTGGTCCATTTCCAATGTATGATGATAACACCATAGATCTGCAAGTTGAATACAACGAGGTTAGTAATTTATTTTATGCCTTATTTAATGAGTTTCGTGCACAATATGGCAACGCGCCCCCTCCCCCGATGCACACATCTTCATCTAAAGGAAAATCACTTTTTAAATCTGCTTCTGACAATCTTATGAAAAAACCTAAAACAGCTCACACTACTGAACAAAACGCACTTAATGAGATTTCTTTGTATATAAATTATGAGGTAGAATTTGACGAAAATGAGGAGTTTGACGTTCTAAAGTGGTGGAAGTCAAAAGAAAGAATGTTCCCGATTTTGGCACGGATGGCTAAACAAGTGCTATCAATGCCGGTTTCAACAGTTGCCGTGGAACAAGAATTTAGTTCGGCCGGCAACATTCTAACGACATCTAGAACGAGTTTGAGCGCTGAGTCTCTTGAGACGCTTATATGCTACCACGATTGGTTGAAGGTCATACGTACATGTCAAGAAATTAGCATCACCCCCTCCCAAGACTTTATGGATGAATCAACAACCGAGGGTGACTCCTATGCCAGAGATTCCGATTGATTAGTATTTTACTGTTTATTATAAAATGTATTTCATGTTTTAATTTTTCCTTCAATTCTTTATTGTAATTTGTAAAGTTGTAGTTCATATTTCAAATAAATATACATTTTTTTATATGTAGCACTTCTCAAATTAATTAATTAATTAATTGGTTACAAACTTACAACTTACCACTTAGAATTTATTATATTAGTATTTTTTAAAAATGTATTTCATATTTAAGTTGTATTAAAAAGAAAAAAAATATATAACCTAGGCCCGACCCGACCCGGCGGGTGGCCCGGCCCGGGGCCCAGTGGGTGACCCGGCCCGAACTGGCACCGGGCGAAGGACGGGCCAGTTCCGGGGCCCCCTTTCTAGGACCGGAGGCCCGACCGGGCCTAGGCCCGGCACGAGCCCGAACCGAGTCCAGCTCTACTTATGTGACTTGCATCCTCCAACATTGCAAATAGCCTAAAGATGTGTACTCCGTAATAAACAGTGAAATAAATACTCCCCAACTCCCTATGTCCTTGGGGATATATAAGCAACATAACTAAAGCATGAGAGTTCATTTTTTCATCATTTTCATTTACCCTAGTGCCGCAAAGGCTCCCACCTACGGTGGGGTAAGAGTAGGGGTGGACCGGTTCCGGTTCGGGCCCGGTTCGGGCCTGGGCCCGGCCGGACCTCGGTTCAGAAAAATGAGGCCCGAGCCCGAACCGGTGGTGGGCGGTTCCGGGCCAGACCGGGCCGGGCCGGGCCACCCAGATTTTTAATTTTTTTCTTCTTCTCTTATTTAACCCCCTACCCCTCCCTCTCCACCCCAAACCACCCCAAACCACCTCAAATGGCCCAAAATACCTAATCCAACCCAAAACTTAAAAAAATTTCCAAAAAAAAAAAAAAATTAAATCCCGGGCCCAGACCGCTATACCACCGGGCCGGGAGGCCCGAACCGGGCACGAACCGGTTTACCGGGCCGGTCCGGGCCCGCACAGTAGCGGGCCGGTCCGGTTCCGGGCCGGTTGGCCCGGCCCGAGTCCATCCCTAGGTAAGAGGGGGTCAGATGTACGCAGTCTTACCGCTGTACTAAAGCACAAAGAGACTGTTTTCGAATGACCCATTGTGAAAATCGCGTCCAAAATTGCATGGACTGACTGCTGCTTCATAACAAAGAAGCGCAGACAGTTTAGTAGGCCATTTTTCTTTATTCCATAATATTCTCAAGCCTAAAAATAGTGAATCTTTGGCTTTATTGCAAATGATGGAATAAACCCCAAAAAATCTGTTAGTGGCAAAACAGATGAAATAAACTAAAAAAAGTAAGAAACCAGAGGTAAACAGCTTTCAGGTACATGTAACAAATACCACGATTGATAAAACAATGTACTTGTGATCGATTTGAGACTTATTTATTACAGAAAATACATTGACCAACCAAAAGAGCAGAGGAAGCGCTTAAAACTAGGATTCAAGAAGAATCCCATGCAGAAAGAAGACCTAGCATACAGAGGCAATTGCCTCTAATAACGAAGCAGCAAATTGCATTTGGGTCTCCTCGTCTATAGTTAAGAAGAGAGGGAAGTGTACAAATAGGGATTGTATTCCGTTCTGCTCCGCAAACCGCAACGAGTGATAGTACACATAGTTGCAAACAAAGCGGCCTGCATCATCAGAGCTCATCACTTCGTAACCCATCTTTGCTAAGCCTTTGCTGATCTCCTCAACCGGAAGAGAAGTCTACATATTTGTTAAATAAACACAACATTGAGCATTTTGTTCCAACATTTCTGGGGATGGGGCGTGAGTTCACAGCAACTGTAGCTACAAACCTAATATACACACTCCATTGGCCTAAATTTAGTTTAGATAAGTGAACACATATTAAGGAATACAAAATGACTTTCCCTGAAAATGTTCATCGTTAAATACTTTTTATGTCTTTTCAAGTCAAAATAACCTTTGATATGAGAAAAGTCAATAAGGGCAAATGTGGGTGATTAATACAAAATATGCATTGAAATCCTAGAACGGCAACTCTTTTGTGAAAAAATATATTGGCTAAATCGACAAACAAATTGGGATGGAGAGAGTTACCATGTGGTAAATTGAGCTTGAGTGCTTGACATGTAATGGATGGAGGGGTAGAAAATCACACACCTTACAGCTAACATGACCCCCCCCCCCCCCATGAAAAGTATTAATTTCATAGTGGCCTTGATTTTGATATTTACGATTATGAAATATCAGTAACAAACTCATTTTGGTTTAGTATAGAGCAGCATCATAGAAAAAAGTAAAGGCAATTGTCTCCCGAAGAAGTTGAAAATACCAGATATATACGAGGCAATTTGTGCATGAAAAATTGAAGACAGTTCACCTTCACTTTCAGAGAGAGAGAGAGAGAACTCACCTTTCTTATGTGTGAAATTGCACCATCACTGGGAACTATTGGAACTTTCTGCAAATAAACAACAAAGGGTAATCACTAAAATAAATGATATAGAAAAAAAGTGTACGGAGGGTAATAGAGGACATTATACTGACATGTGGTTTCCATCCCATTTCATCCGGGCAGCGGAAAGTGGCCTCATTAACAGCTTGTTGTTCTATGGCAAACCTTGTAGCACCACTATTAACTCCAAAGTGTACCTGAAAAATATATGTGATAACAACATGAAAGACTTGAGACACAAACGGGGTAATCCCAGGTTAAGTCTACACATAATTTTAACACACAAAGGTTCTGGTTTCCAGATACGGAGAAGAGTTAAAATCGGTGAATTTTGAGTAACAAAACAATTGAGTTAATCGGAATAATAATAAAGCTATTACAATTCCATTACTTTGTATAACTGTACAAAATGAAATATTGGTAACTTATTCCCTTTCTCAGATGAAATTTCTGTAATTAGTGTTCCAGAAAGTCAAAACGGAATGAATTGTTGAGGAGGTTTGGAAAAAAGTTTGCATACGAAATGTGTGAGTGTGGTCAGGATTTCAGATGGGATGTAGACATGTAGTTGGTGTGATCAGAGTTTGGGAGGTGAGCATGTGGGAGTGGCCAAGATATGGGATGGTCAGGGTAGGTCTATGTGATGCGGATAAGGGTATAAAAGTCTCAAGGATTATTTCTTCTTCTAAAGGACTAGAAATAATCAGAAAAAGAAAAACTTAGGAATTCTAAAATTGCTCTCTTTATGAAATGTAACAATTTTTTATTGGGAAAATGGAAACTAATAATCCAACCTTTTAGCGGTCTTCTTTCAATAATCCCACCTTTTGATTATTCATGAATAATCCAACCTTTGCACCTCATCTTCATTCATTGGTCCCTGGTCGGTTAATGACCTACTATTCCAAGTTATTTTCTTATCTTTGCAAAATATTATCTTTGTGAAAGATTAGATTTATGGTATAATGATTTGCAAAGATAAGAAAATAGCTTGGAATAGCAGGTCATCAACCAGTCAGGGACCAGTGAATGAAGATGAGATGCAAAGGTTGGATTATTCATGAATAACCAAAAGGTTGGATTATTGTAAGAAGACCGCTATAAGGTTGGATTATTAGTTTCCATTTCCCCTTTTTTATTTTCAGAATACTTAAATGAACCAATTTCACAAGCAAATGAAGCACTCAGGATCTTAAAGTCTAGCATATGTTTAAAAATGTAGTCTTTGAGCACGACAAATGTCAGATCTTATGAAGTTACCTTGAATATATATTATGGAGCAATATTTAGCCATGATTCTAAAGAGCTAATCAGGCAAGATCATGTAAGAAAGAAGAAAGAAAAAGAATGTAGACAGCCAAGCGAAGCCCAATGTGGCATTGCCTGGGTAGACAAGAGCGGGTCTTATCGTGCATTTTTCCAACATAGCAAATTAGTAGAGTAAAATGCTTTTGGGTCCCTTATCCAAAAAGGAGGTTTTGCAAAAACTTGTCTTGTTAGAACATGTTTTAGGAATTCAGACCTACTTTCAAAATATAGACAATTTAGCCCGAAGCACCGTTAATTGATTGAAAATAGACGTGATAATTATATTAAATCTCAAACATGTTCAAAATGCATAATTTTAAATTTATGAAATTGACAAATCACCATTGATTCAATAGACCCCTAATTTCAACGGTTTTTTCTCATGAGCTTTGTAATTCTTAGTGGTTCTGAAACTAAATTATTAATTTTTTGGAAGAAAGAGATCTTAATTGCCAAAAAACATACTTCGTACATGACTAGTTTTGTAAACACCCAGGGTAGTGGAATAAAAGAAAGTAATTTATCCAAATTAGTAAGATATGCCATGACTATCTCGTGTTTCTTTAATGAAGTAATAACGTGGAAAAGCCGAGTCTGAAATGTCACATTTCTCCATGGTCTAATTTGACAGGAATATAGTGTAGGCATCCAATGCTTTCATATCCAATAAGGAAAAATCAGTGTCCTTTTAAAATGTCATTTTCCAGGGTGTGAAGTGATAGGAGTTCATGTGAACCTAATTATACTTAAAAGAGTAACATAATTTACTGGCCATTGGCCATCCTTTAAAGTGAAACAGATATATTCTTATAAAACCAAGCGGGCAAGGGAAAGAGACTTGCCCAGATAATTCTTGAATTTGATGGATCAGAAGTATTGTTGCTTAGTGCAGACCGCAATGTTTCATACAGAGGAGCTAATGCTCCCTGGCCTGCAGTGTCAAGAATAGTGCAACTCCCAAGAATGAACCCTTTGGGCATTCCCCTTTTTTTCATATATTCTTGAAGGTTACTCACAATCGTTTCCGTTGGATTTTCTGCTACCCCATGAAATTTTCTAAAACCCGTAATGTGGATTGTTATGGCTGGTGGCCCCTCAGATCCCATGTAATACCACTTTCAGATCAATCCACGAATTCCAGCACAGCAAATATGTCAAAATGTCTACATCATACATATCAAAGACATTATATACAAAAACAACATCTTTCATCCACAACAAAAGAATAACAAATCAAATGAATGATGTGATCCGTTTCAACTCTCAACCAGAACCAGAGTGTGTCTCTGTGAGAGTGAGTTTGCATTTTCATATGTAATGATACAAAGGCTCAGCTTGGTAAGGAAAGACGTTTGGTCAAACCTATTTCAGCCAAATAAGTAACCCAAAAGCTAGTTATTCAAGAGCCCTTTTGGCATCCAAAAGTTGTCAAGTCTGCTTATCATAGAATAATCACAAAAAAAACATAATTAGTTTTTGACTTGCATTTTTGTTGAAGGGGTTTTTTGACTTGCTTATTTGGCTAAATCGGGTATTTCCAAATCTTTTGCTTTCAGAAAAGTTCAGCAAATACAGACCTATCACCCTTTCCAGACAGCCCTATTAAGGGAATAAGCCTAAGGGTTCTACCTAAGGGGCTCTAAACTTCAAGCTTCTTCTTTCTATTTCCAATCAAGAAAAATTTTCAATTCTCGACTACAAAATAAATAAAAATTATGAAAAGTGAGTAGAATCAAGGGCCAAAGAAAAGCAGAAAGAGAAGCAATCACATAAAAAGATTAAAGCCGGCACTGAGCATGATTGGGGGACTTCATAATCATAATAATAGAAGAGAAATCCAATTTCCATCCAGACGATGAAGATCAACCAAAACCAAAGAATTTCAATCCACGATAGAAGAAGATCATAATCCCTTGCGGCTATAACCGCTTCGCGAATCACTAACCCCCAAATCCATCGAATAACAGACACACATCACAGAAGAAAAAAGCTGATCAGGCATCAAGGGACCGACAAACGCAAAGAAAAGTACCTTAAAGAAAAGAAACAACTCTGTGGAATTCAGAACAGACTAAATCACGCGCAGTTCAGAACCAACAGGAAAGATAAAAGCTGAAAGAGAGAGTCAAAAGAAGAAATGACTCAACCACCACTGGACTTATCTATGCAAAACTGTTGATCGTGTCTGTACACTAGACAAGCTGATTGATAAGTGTTTATTATCTATCTAGAAAAAGAATATAGAGAACACTATCCTCCTAAAGGACAGCAGAAGTGGCGTGTCGTTTTCATCTGAAAAAAACCCCACGTAAATTTTAATTTTAGCCGAGCAGTTACTGTTATACCAGTATGATGATATGCGGTCATCTAATTATATTTTCACTTTACATGACCCAAAACGTATTCCTTGGGTTTTGCCGTGTCGAGGAGGACCTCTCATGGCCATTTCATTTCGACAATTACCAGGAATAATTGTTGGACCATTGTTTGCATCGACTACTTCCAGTAAAAACGGAATCCTGGCCTGTTTAAAGAACCGGACCGGATTGGCCGGTTTGACCCTTAATGGGCGACCTAGAGCACAGTCCGGTTACCGGTGAACCCGCAAATGTGTTGAAATCCGGAAATACCCGGTATCTCTTACAGACCCGGCCCGGACACCGAACCGTCCAAGCTCGGAAAATAGGAAAAGCCCCGGCCCAATGAGGAAACACGTTGCTGATGGGAATCCATCCATTCATCTCCGGGAAATATTGCAACACCTATTCCATTACACCAATTTGGGTTGTTTGCTCTTTCTTTCTTGACAAGTATTACCTCCGTCCCATAATAGTTGTCTCATTTTTATTTGGCACAGTTATTAATAAAGTTGTTAAAAAGCAAAAATTGTGCTTGAGAATTGAGTAGAATGAAGTGAAATAATATGGACCACAAGTTTTTTACCAAAAAGGGAAACATGACATCCATTTTGGGACAACCCATAAAGAAAAGTAAGACAACCAAAATGAGACGGAGTGAGTATTAATATATTATTATAACGTTTGTATTAAAAAATTGTTTAATTAAGATTTTTGCTAGTTCTTGACGTCTTGCTTCCTAGAAATCATACAAAGTAATATTAATGATAACAAATATTATACCTATTCTTATAAGTAGATATACCAATATAATATTTATAATTTTTTATTAAATGTTATAGTGCTACTATTTATCTAATGTCAAATACATTTAAAATTTTGTTAAAAAGTATACATTTAGAGCAATAATTTTATTTTTATATTTATCGTGTATCATCAAAATTAAATTATGATTGAAATAATTTTGCATTTACAAGTTTTATTTTACTCCGTATATATAATTATAGGGAAAAGATGCAAATAGACCCATGTACTAACCAAAAAAGGTCAAATAAGCCCTTATTTAGGAGACTCTGCCCGGTCGTCGCCATTTGGGTTGGTTCCCGGTGAAATTTTTTGATGAAATATTTTGAGCATATTACTCATTAAGTCTGGTTTACTCATACCAAATTTTAGCTAAAACTTCAATATGGAAGGCATTCAAATGAATTCTTGAAAATAACTGCACAGTTAGAAGCGCAGTTATCTTCAAAAATTCATTTGAATGCCTTCCCGATTGAAGTTTTAGCTGAAATTTGGTATGAGTAAACTAGACTTGATGAATAAGATGGTCAATTAATTTCATCAAAAAAATCCACCGGGAACCACACCAAATGACAACGGCCGGACAGAGCCTCCTAAACAAGGGCTTATTTGACCTTTTTTTGTTAGTACATGGGTCTATTTGCACCTTTTCCCATAATTATATACTCCGTACTTCATATAAATTATGTTTAAATTTTTTGTCAATATAGAAGCTTAAACTAATCCATCGATGGGCCACTTATTAAGGGCCATGCGTGGCCGAGAATTGAAGGCCACACCTTATGGCCTAGCTAAGGCATACTTACTTAGGAAGTACAATGACTCAAAAGTGTAAAGGCCCAAAAAGCGGATATTTAAACATGAATTGAAGGCGAAGGCAACAAGATTTCATAATTTGCAAGATTAGTACATGAGGGGCCATTGCCACTACAAAAACTACAAAGTAGAAGCCAAAGACACGTTACAAATGAGGTTTCAGCTAGGATATGTTGAGTAAAGAGGTTTCAAGCTTGTCCTTAGCCCCATTCTCTTCCTCGGCATCCTCGTCTTTTTCCTCAACATCGAAAGATTTTGGGGATGAATCCACAATCTTCTTCTGTCGCTCATTTTCTCTAGGAGGCCATAATCGTCTAAGTGGAAGTTGGGGAAGTGACGAACCAACCGACTAATTAAGAAAATTGTCTTAAATTACGAATTGAAATAATTACATAAATATGATCAAAATAAAGATGATTTACAAAAATATGATTAGTGACTAGAGTAGTAATGAAATCATAGTAATTCATGTTCAAGTTTTGAGTTTAAGTTACCACAACACCACATTGTAGTAATGAATAATCATATTTATGTAAATATATTTTATTTTAGTAATATTATTGTAAAAAACCCTACGTATTTGAAATAAAAATTATTTCCCCCAATTTTTATTTCAAATGCATCAATTTTTTTTGTATACAAAGACTCTTATTCAATGAATTGTGCCATATCCATCCAGTTATATTAATTTTACTTATATTTTGAGATTTAGCAAGCTTTTAAATGGACTTCATAGACAAAAATGTATAGTAACTAGTTTATTTCTTACGACTTTATAATGCTATCTTTTTTGTTTATGGGTGATAATATCTAAATATTTACATTTTAAAATTTGGTGTTATAGATTTGTGGTTACATGTGGTTGTGCGTTGTTTAATTTATAGATTTGTGGTTAGATATTTTGTTAATTAATTTAAAATGTTGTTTTATATTTTTATTTTAAATTGTTACTATATTATTATTACGATGACATTGATACTTAACGAATTTGAGAATTTTATAGCTAACTAGATACTTTGCTAGTATAGTTGTATCTTCTTATAAAAAAAGAATCGAGAATTCAAATCGGACCGTCGTGACAGGTAAGATCCGATTCTTATTTTGAAATTTGATATTTTCTAACTGAACCTATCCATAACATAGAATCGGCGTTTTTTGAAAATTTATCAATTAAATGTCCACACCCTCGTGGGAATTCCATTTAATGAGAATTTTCGATTCCCATAAATGGATTCTTTTTAAAGACATGTTTTAAAGTGCTGAAGATAAAGTCATAAAACAAGATTCGCTGAATCATCATCACTACAAATATTTCCAATTCAAACTCTTGCAGTATGGTCTTGCTTTGGGGTTGTAGAAAGGGGGAGAGGGGAAAAAAGGGGGGTTGGGAGGGAGTGTACTGGACACAAGTTCATTTCTCTCTCGTTTACTTCTCTCTCCTCCTCTCTCTTTTTGACTGGTTGGTTAATGATGCTGATGATGTAGGCTGGAATGTTCATAGAACAACTTCAATATATTGAGATCTTCCTCAATGCATACATCAAAGTAATCGAGTTAGCCACACAATGTTTCAATCTCTCGCAATAGCTACCACCATACCCCTTCCCCGTCAGGCGATGTTCCATTTCAAGCCATATCGCACATGGAGCCCTCCTTGCGTTTCTATTTCAGGTTAGCTTCTACGTTTATTATTATTGTGCCTCTTTGCCGTTCTGGCATGCTTTATACCAAACACAACTGCCATATACATACTCAAAATCTCTTGCATTTTCTTTTTTTAGTCATCTCACACTGGCCAATTATAAATATACAAATTCCATTATAATGTTTTTGAATTACTCTTATAGGGTTGACCTTTTAGGGTGAAGACCAAGATTTAATAGTTTTTACTTCAAAGTCATCAACAATTGTATCAAACCATCTCTATAGTTCATCAACATCTTCTATGGTCAGTTTGGACCGCAATAAATCCTAGGGAAAAAGGGAAGGAAAGCTTAGGAAAACACACGGGGACAAAAAACAGGTTAAAACTCAATGGATTTGTTTTAGATATTTGTTGAAACTAATTTGATTAGTTCACGTCTATTATATAAAGAATAAGAAACTAAAATATGTCATCATCATCATCATCACCCCAGTGCCGCAAAGGCTCCCACCATCCGTGGGGTAAGGGGGTCAGATGTACGTAGTCTTACCCTTGTACTAAAGCATAGATAGACTGTTTCCCGATGAGTCACAAAAGAAACTAAAATATGTAAAGGTTAAAAAATAATAAACTATATTTCATTTTCCCTCACATTTTTCAAGGTAAAACCATACATAAAAAATAACTTCCACAATTTTAGAACTACTCTACAATCTAAAGAAGAATAATGTCAAAACTTTTTGCATCAATGGATCATTGTTTATATCTTCCGTTTTTTGCAGCTAGTTTGGGCATTTCTAATGAAAGAGGCAGATCAATCGATGTGCATTTTTCAGTAAGATTTTAAGGGATTCGTTCCCTCCATTGACTTTCACTCTTTTGATTTTCAAATATTAGCCAACTAGTAGATATATAATCATATGCTGCAATGCAGGGAATTCAATTGACCAAAGAAAAGATCAGGAAATTGTTCAACAATGTTGAACTCTCTGTTTCTCCATATGACATTGCATGGGTAGCTATGATCCCTTCTCCACATTCCCCAGAAATCCCTCGTTTTCCTGAATGTTTGGATTGGGTGGTAAGTAATCAGTATCAAGATGGATCATGGGGTCTCCGTAATGTTCATCCCATGTTTCTCAAAGATGTTCTCTTATCAACTCTGGCATGTGTGCTTGCACTGAAAAGATGGGGTATTGGTGAAGAACATATCAATAAAGGTATTCAATCGTATTCTTCTTGAAGTGTTGTACATAGTACTTAGGATTTGTTCTCTTTGCATGGAAAAATGTAGTATCGTCTGAACTTTTAAGGCAGTCTATTCTGAATATTTTTGGTCATGTCTGAATGTTTCTTGTTTGATCTTTTGGTTTGTCCGGACTTGAATGTTTTTAATCTTGGCTAATTTTCTTAGCTGAAAGGTAGCATCTGATCTGGTCTGAATCTTTCTGGTTTGGGGGTCTGATTATAACAAGAATAGGGAATCGGCAGAAAAGGGAAAATAAAGTAATACCTTGTATTTGCTAATGATGTTGGTACTTCATATGTTGCAGGTTTGCTTTTCATTGAGTCAAATTTCACATCTGCTGCTGATAGAAGTCAAATTACACCCACTGGGTTTGATATCATATTCTCCGGGATGCTTGATTGTCTTAATGCATTGTCTTTGAAGCTCCACTTAGACCCTAAAATCTTGAACGAACTACTACATAAGCGGGATGTGGAGCTTCATAGGTATATTAACAAAGTTTACTTTCAATAATTGAATAAGTTAGACCAAGACAAGCTAAACTATTAATTGCATGACAAAAAAGTTAGAACACTACAAGCTTATAAAAGCATGAATTGATTAAGGGATGAAGTGAATGTCTCCAAAGAGGCACCTTGTCATAGTCTCCCTTTGACAGAATTCAGGATTGGGTCATAAAGTAGGCCAAACAACACAAAATCATTGAACCCAATCAATTAGCTAGTTCAACCTAAGGTATTATAAACCTATCTTTTTCTCTTTAATATTCCAATGTAGGACTTTTCACACCTTTTTTGTAGATGCATGGGAAGTAGCTCAAAGGATCTTGAGGCTTACCTTGCATACGTATCAGAAGGGTTAGGACTGGTGCAAGACTGGGAAATGGTTATGAAGTACCAAATGAAAAATGGCTCCTTGTTCAATTCACCTTCCACAACTTCCGCTGCACTTATTCATGACCACGATTCCGATTGCCTTAGATACCTGCATTCTGTTCTGGAAAGATGTGGGAACAAAGGTACATATACCATTGCTGGACGTTCTGTTGGTTTTATTTTTCATTGTTACGACATGTTAAATTATAATTTTCTGATTTGATCTCTTCAGTTCCAACAATCTACCGGCTTGATGTATATTCACGGCTTTTTGTTGTTGATAACATCGAGAAATTGGGCATTAGTCGCCATTTCAATGAGGAAATAAGAAATGTATTAGATGAAACATACAGGTAGCTTTCCTAAATCTCAACCTTTTATTAATATAAATAAATTGATTAGGGCCCATTTGGTAAGGGTTATTTGGCTGAAATGGCTTAATTTGTTGAATTGTTATGAAAAGAAAAACGTTTTTGGACACCAATTTCAGCCAAATCAGTAAGTAGAAAGGGACTTATTCTGCCTATTAGCAGATTAAGTTGATTAATGCTACCAAACAGGCCGTAATCTTCTGTTATATGATTTTTTTTTTTATCTTAGACAAGCCCCCCCTCCTCCGGGTAAAAGAGGTGCTGGATGCAGGGGGATGAAGAGATCTTTATGGATGCCTCCACATGTGGGTTGGCATTCAGAATGCTGCGAATGAATGGCTATAACATCTCTGCAGGTACTCATCAATTTTTCAGACTGGTAATAGGTTTTTGTTTCTGCATACAACAATGTAAATAGCTGAGTTTATATGTTTGATGGATCAGTTATGCACTTACTATATAGGTCCTGTCACTCGATTTCTGGAGGGAACCATCTGCAATATCACTGCTGGTCATCCAAAGGATATATATACTATGCTGGATCTCTATCAAGCACTGGAAATAATATGTAATTTAGAGGACTATGTTTATGAGAAACATAACAGGTGGTTTGAGATTTTGAGACAGGAACTTTCTAGTGATTCACTCTATTCAGATATCCATACTAGAGAGATCCATAAACAGGTATTTTTTTTGCTGCTATGCTTGTGCCGCAGTGTCTTGAATATATATATATATATATATATATATATATATATATAAGGTCTCTCTCTCTCTCTATATATATATAGAAATGCTCAGGTCCATCTGGAGGGACGGGAGCCTCCGTCCGAACTTCGACGTTTGGGGCGGTTTCTGGTGGAATTTTTTGATGAACTTTTTTGAGCATGTTCATCATCAAGTCTAGTTTATCCATACCAAATTTCAGCTCAAAATTCAATCGGGAGGGCAGTCAAATCATTTTTTGAAGTTGACTGCGCCAAAATATACATATAAAAGCGCAGTCAACTTCAAAAAATGATTTGACTGCCTTCCCGATCGAATTTTGAGCTGAAATTTGGTATGGATAAACTAGACTTGATGATGAACATGCTCAAAAAATTTCATCAAAAAATTCCACCGGGAACCGCCCCAAACGTCAAAGTTCGGACGAAGGCTCCCGTCCCTCCGGTTGGACCTGAGCATTTCTCTCTCTCTCTCTCTCTCTCTCTCTATATATATATATATATATATATATAGGGAAAAGATCATGTAAGAAGTGAGTCTTTGGTTAAAAACTACGAAGTTTAACTAATAGAGACAATAAGGTGACTTATAAAATAAAAATCATAACTTATAAATCCAACAACTCTAAATCAAAAGTATAATTTTACAGTGAAAAATTGAGGAAGTATGAGATTACAATGAAAAACACTAGTAGTAGTTGAAATATATTTACAAAAAAATATTTGTCAAAAAGATATTTATTTATTTACCAAGACATATATGTCCTAATAAACTATTAATACGTTAAACATAACTTATAAAGCCAAATGTTGAACTTTTACAACTTTTTAAATTACTTCGCAGTTTTCAGCCTAAGAACACTTCTCACCTGATCCGCTCCCTATATATGTGTGTGTGCGCGCGCGTGTGCGTGTACATATATAATTCTTTAGGGAATAAGGCTTGGATGTTGTTTTTGTTGTTGTTGTTGTTGTGTGTGTATATATATAGGGGAGGGTTCTAGTGAGAACCCCTCTTAAAATGAGAACTTCGAATAATGAGAATTTTTAATCACAACCTTTCATTTATTGTAATCATTGGTTATGATTCACATGAGTTCATATTCATAATTATTCTAAATTCAAATGGGACCCTTTTGCAATTAATGCTAACTATTACAAAAATGTCACCTTGTCATTATTAGCCATTGATTGTATAAATGAATGGTGGAGATTAAAAGTTCTCATTTTATAAAGGGTTCTCATTTTAAGAGGGGTTCTCATTTTAAGAGGGGTTGTTGCCATCTTTGGTCCTTCCAGCCACGTAATTGGCCAATTTCCATACATTTTTAGGTTTCCTTTTCCTGGGATAAGTAATCAGAACACTAGCAAAAAAAATCAATAGTGTTGCACAAAGAGTTGAGAACATGGAAGTCCAGGACCATATATATATATTATTATATATATATATTGTCCGTCAACTATCAGGAAAACGAGGGATTTCTGGGGAATGTGGAGAAGGGATCATAGCTACCCATGCAATGTCATATGGATAAACAGAGAGTTCAACATTGTTGAACAATTTCCTGATATTTTCTTTGGTCAATTGAATGCCCTGCATTGCTGCAAATGATTATATATCTACTAGTTGAGGGACAATATATATATGGTCCTTGACTTCCATGTTCTCAATTCTTTGTGCAACACTATTGTTTTTTTTGCTAGTGTTCTGATTACTTATCCCAGGAAATGGAAACCTAAAAATGTATGGAAATTGGCCGATTACGTGGCTGGAAGGACCAAAGATGGCAATAATGTATCATCGTTTCCCAAAAGTTAAAAAATAAATGAAAGTTGGGTGGGGACCAAAATAAAAAATGACCCAATAATCGATTGACCAAAAGTGGAATATTTCTAGTTGCTTCAAGAGATTGTTGCCGGGGTCAAATTTTTAATGATTTGAACTAGCAAGGGACAAAGAGTTATTATGTCATTTCTAGGTGAAGGATGTGCTTAGTGTTCCCTTCTATGCAAATTTAGAACGAGTTGCAAACCGAAGATACATCGAGCATTACAATGTAGAGAATGCAAGAATTTCCAAAACTTCATATAGGTATAGCGCTTTACTTCTTCTATGAAATTTGTATTGTCGCTTGAATATGGTTACAATAGACCATTTTTTAAGATTTCTTCCATTTCTTTTTTATGTCTCCTACAGTTCAAACTTTTGCAATAAAGATGTCCTAAGTCTTGCTGTTCAGGATTTCAACCTTTGCCAATCTATACACCGTGAAGAACTGAAACAACTTGAAAGGTGGGAGTCTGAAGTGGTACTTAACTAATTGGCTAGTTGTCCGCCCCTACTGCTTTGAAGGCAGTCTTTTAGAGTCAGAGCACATGAAAGTACAGTTTTTTTTATATTTAATTTGGGTAAAAACCGTAAAATGTTCAAATAATCCCTTCTACTATTTCAAATTCATCAATTGAATCCCTATCCAGCTATACTAAAAAAGTACGTAGTATTACATAAGCATGTCTACTTTGAAAACACAATCAATCCAACCATCTTTATCTGCTATATCAGATCATTTTTTAAAATATTGATTTAGAGAATTTATAATTTTTTAATAATTATTTAAATTTTTAAAAACATAGAAATTTCAAAAATAGTAAAAATTTTGAAAATAGATACTACCTCCGTCCCACTAACATTGGGACATGAGGAGGTGGTGCAGTTATTAACAAAAGTGGATTGATGAGGTTGATATTGAATTGATAAAGTAAGAATAAAGTAAAAATAATTTAAAATCACACAAATTTTACCAAACTTGGTATGAGACAGTCCATGCAATTTTCGACGCTATTTTCACTATGGGTCATCCGGAAACAATCTCTCTGTGCTTTAGTACAAGAGTAAGACTGCATACATCCGACCCCCCTTACCCCACCGAAGGTGTGGGAGCCTTTGCAGCCCTGGGGTAATGATGATGACGACGGTATGAGACAATCTTAGTTGGACGGATCAAAAAGCAAGGATGGGACAATCTTAGCGGGACGAAGGGAGTATATTATTTTAGAAACTTGCAAATAAAAAAATTGAAAATAAAAAAATCTGAAAATATATGAAAATGTAAAAAATAAAAAATTAAAACATAAAAACTTTTAAAAAGATGTAGAATATACAAATAATTCCAAAAACATAAAAAACATGTATTATATATTTTGACATTCTTAAATTTTTACATTTTTTTGTCTTTTTCTAAATCAAAGTAATTTTAATAGATTTAAAAAGAACAGATATAAGAAGTCTATAATCAATTAAATAGATGAATTGATCGACTTTGTGGAGTAAGCAGACTTATATGATACTTTTTCAAGTATAAGGGCTTAAGTTATACGGAGTAATTGATAATAGTAGAAGAGTCTATTTGAACCATTTCAGTTTAATTTGTGTGCAAGTGTTTGTGGAACTTGAGCATTATTTCTGAATATCAGACATTCAGACATCAGATTTTGCTCCGGGTTTCGGTCTAATACTCTAATAATATATAAGTGTCTCGTATCTGTTTCTGAGGGAGTTAAACTGCGATTTACCAGCTGGTTGGATTCAAAATGACCCGATGTAGTGGTGTACTCGAAGGGGCAGTGTTAAAGTTTGATTTTAAATGACCCTTATCAGATTGTAGACATTTTTTGTTCCCCATGGCTCGGAAGTCATTTTGAGCCGTTTGTCCACCCGGGTCAATTGTCCAGTCTGTTTGGATGAGTGTGTGTATTATGTGTTTCATATAAGATGTTTATGAGGTTTTAGTCTAATGTATAATCGTGAGGTAAACCTCATCTCGATAATCATTTTGGGATAGGTTAGGCCGAATTTAATAATTATCTTTACTTCATTAGTATATCATTTCCCGATTGTTTGGCTTCTTGATATAATTCATTGACTCTCCTCATTTTCTCCATGCTATACACTAATGGGTCTTTATTATTAAAAAAAAGGTGGGTAGCAAAAAATGGTTTGGATAAGTTGAAGTTTGCAAGAAAAAAGTCTGCCTATTGTTACTTTTCAGCTGCAGCAACACTTTTTCCACCAGAACAATCCGATGTCCGTATTGCATGGGCCCAAAATGGTGTTTTGACTACTGTGGTGGACGACTTCTTTGATATTGGAGGTTCTATGGAAGAATTAAGAAACCTCATTCAGTTGATTGAAAAGTAAGTATTTCTTTTCAGTCAATCTTTGGTTAGTCGTTTCCAAGTTCCAACCCTCATTGGAATTGCTGAATTTTTGAGTCTATGAAGTATGTGTCATGCCCAGGTGGAATATTAGTGTTAGCACTGAATGCTGTTCAGAGGAAGTTCAGATCATTTTTTCTGCACTCCACAGCACAATTTCTGAGATTGGAGGCAAGGCACTTAGATGGCAAGAACGTGATGTGACGAGCCACATAATTGAGATTGTGAGATACAATTACTTGTCATTTACCACTAATAAATATCTCAAAGTCAATTCAAGCATTATTTTCTAAATTCACTCACATGTTATACTTTAGAGATGCATATGAAAGAAGGACGATCTGTTGGGGTAGTGACATCTTCTTAATGCGATGCTCATACTTAATAGCTTTAGAACCCGTTTTGGTATCCAAAGTGGCTTAATCCACTTATTAGGATAATTGATAAGATAAATAACTTTTTTACTGATCCATTACTTGGCTGAAACAGATTTTTACCATATAATTTTTCTTTTCAGTGGAATCAGCTTCAGCTGAATACCCCATCTTACAAAAGAGGTCTCACTGTTGGTAATATTTTTCATTTGTTGAATGTGCAATTGATGTTTGATAGCTACAATTGTGAGTTGCAGTGGTTGAATTTGCTGAACTCAATGTTAAGAGAAGCTGAATGGACAAGAAACATGTCAGTGCCAGCATTGGATGACTACATGGAGAATAGTTACATATCGTTTGCATTGGGACCAATTGTCCTACCAGCCCTCTACTTAGTTGGGCCAAAGATCTCGGAGGAGATCATCCAGCACCCTGAATACCACCATCTATTCAAGTTAATGAGTACTTGTGGCCGTCTTCTAAATGATTTGAGGGGTTTTGAGGTAGATATATGCCTTCAAATTCTATGGCCTCTTAGACTTCTAAAAATCTTTGTTGAGCTTCATCAAACCAGCTCACATTACATAAAAAAAGGGGCAGCCCGGTGCACTTTGGTGTCACCCAAAACGAGGGTCTGGGGAAGGGTTTCACCAAAAGGGTGTAAGAAGTCTTCTCTTGTAAGAAGCCTTATCTTGTCAAGAAGTCTTCTCTTGTCATTTTGACAAGAGGGCTGCTGCCAAGACTTGAACCGCAACATCTCGATCACATAGCAGCACCATAACGGCGTAACCGGTGCGCCAAAGCTCCTCTTTTTACATCAGATAAATATCAAAAAATAAGTAAATTACCATATGAGGTTTTTTGTCTACTCCTATGAGTTTGGCCATTTGGGATGAAACCCGCAAATTTTAATGTGATATAAAAAAGGGCAGCCTGGTGAACATTGGCATCCCCTCATGGTGAGGGTCCGGGGAAGGGTTCCACCACAAGGGTGACATATTAAACGCGTAGACCATTCATAACAACTAACAAGTCACCATTTTGAGGGACCTATGGCTATCTTTTTTAGGATGTATAGTCAAGTCTGAAAAGTCTCCATCTAGGCACTAGGCCCCTTTTGGCTATTCGACTTTTTCCCTAATTGATCTTGCCTAATAATGACTTCCCACAAATTTTAGAGCCATGCCAATTTTCGTGGGTCTGAAAGAAGCTGCTGTATTTCTATTTTAATTTGCAGAGGGAATCAAAGGAAGGGAAGCTAAATTATCTGTCATTGCGAGTTATTCAAGGATGCGGTGGTGTGACTGAAGAAGCGGCAAAGAGAGAAATTACCGATTTGATCCATTCTAAAAGAAGAGAATTGCTGAGATTAGTGTTGCAGGATGGTGTGATTCCAATGGATTGCAAAGATCTGTTTTGGAAAATGAGCAAAGTGTTGCATCAAGTCTATGCCAAGGATGATGGTTTCACTGCACAAGAAATGATGGGAACTGTGAAGTCAATTCTTTATGATCCAGTTGACCTTCATTTTGATGTATAACTAAACGTATAGCCTTGGGTGGCTTAGCAATCCTCTTCTAAAAGTTTCTGCCTAGACTTGTCTAGGTGCTAGCCTCCCTTGGTCGCTTACATTGTTTTTTCCTTTACGAATTGGCATTGCCTAACTGCGAATATGCTCTACCTAAGTCTCTCATCCCCTTTGTGCTTTCAAGAATATATTGGCTATACATTAATACATGTGCGTAACCTATTTGTAAACTTTACAGTTGACAACTGCCTTTATCTTTGTGGCCTGTTGGCATTTCTTTATTGAGATTTGAGGCTAAAATATGTCGTTGATTATGTGATAGCAACACTTTTACAGTTTTACTTCACAATGCGATTGCCATCACATTGATCATGCGATGGCTATACTTTTACTTCTCATTTGGAGATCCTATATTTTCTTCATCCAGGGACAGATTCTTGCACAATTCTTCGAGATTGGCTGACGCCATCCTCTGCCACAGTCCATGCAACAATCACGTGTTGATTTCGCTAGAGTTCATCTGGAAAAAAAAGAAGCCATAGTTGAGGGAGAAAAACTGCTGAATGTTGGAGTTTATTAACACGCAACTGAAGATTATTAAGAGTGATATTCACGGTGATGGGTAATCAAATATGATGAAACTTTAAAATACTTGGTATTTTAACTTTTAAGCGACTGAATCTCTTGCTCTAGGAGTTGTATATAGAGTCCAACGAAATATATGGATGAGACATATATTAAGATAAGGTAGGTTGTCCCGAGGTTAATGATGGATTATTTGAATCTATTATAGATAGAAGTAGGAGTAAATTTTGGAGAAATAATAATGTCTTTTTTACTAGATAAAAGTAGCAAATAAGCCCTCGAACTAACCAAAAAGTGCGAATCACCCCTTATATAGGAGTTTTTGTCCGGCCGTCTCCATTTGGGGTAGTTCCTGGTGGAATTCTTTTATGAATTTTTTTTAGCATCTTGTTCATTAAGTCTAGGTTACCCATACCAAATTTCAAGTAAAAAGTAAACCGGGAAGGCAGTCAAATGATTTTCTAAAATATATCGCGCTTTTAACTGCACAGTTATCTTCAAAAATTCATTTGACTGCCTTATCAATTGAATTTTTAGCTTAAATTTGGTATGAGTAAACTAGAATTAATGAAGATGCTCAAAACATTTCATCAAAAAATTCCACCAATAACCTTCCCAAATGACGACCGTCGGACAAAGCCTCCTATATAAAGGGTGATTTGCGCTTTTTTGGTTAGTTCGAGGGCATATTTGCCCCTTTTCTCTTTTTACTATAGTAACAATCGTAAAGGGTTAATGATGGGTTATTTGAAGAGTTTGCTAGGGGTACACAAAATGTGTACACATGTCTGTACTTCACAAAAATTTTGTCTGTCACAGACAACTCATTTTGAATTGTCTGTGACAGACAAAATTTCTGTGAAGGACAGAGATGCGTACACATTTTGTGTACACATTTTGTGTACCTCAAGCATTTTTGTTATTTGAATCTAGTTTAGATAGGTGTAGGACTGTAGGAGTAAATCAGAAAATAGGTATTTATGTCGGAAATCTTGGATAATTATCTAAAGGCCTACAAAAAAGCATACATGTGACCTTGATTATATGCATAACTACGTTAGCATGAAGCAGAGTGATATCAAGTGTGACAAAAGTATGACATAATAATGCCGACTGCCGAGGTCGAGGGTGACAGACGGTACACTTGGCCTTCAGTATGCACCCTTTAGACCCTCAACATTCAATGTTAGATCAATTCATGGTGTGCATGAGATATTAGGTAAATAGTGTTGGAAAAAGTGTTAGTAAATTGCATTAAATGGTCATTTTTGGGGAATTTTTTTAGTGGGGTCCACTTCCGATTTGGGTCGGATCAAAGTGGTTTCGGATTGTCCTTGCTTAGGTCTACAATTCGATATATGGTACACTCAAAACGGATAACGGGTGAATGAGAAATTGATTCTCGAAGTTCACTCGTTGGAATGAAGAAAACTAGGAAAAGATGGGTTTCTAGTGTGGTTTTTCCCACACCAGAAAACCCAAAGGAATTTGAACCCTTTATAAAGGAAAACCCCCCTTAAGGAGTTAAGATTTCTCAGGGTAAAGGCTCTCTCGCGCGCGCAGGGGGTGCGAATCAAATCCCGAAATCGGAGAACAAAAAGCGCGACTTGCGTGCGCGGGCGACCTGTGGACACGAATGTTGCGCGCAGTGTTGTGAACGCCCGCAGTAGGCTACTGCTGGGACATTACGACACATAAATGCCCAACGTTCCTTTGCAATAAATGGACGGTGTTCTGGACGAATCAATATTTTATGACTGCTATTGAGACAACTTTATTTTGAAATCATTTTCGAAATAAATGATTTCAAAGTTCATAATATCTCTGCTAATTTTTCAGCTTAATTTGTAACATAAAGGTTTTAATCTTGACATTGTAAAGTAAAATGCATGTGTTTAATTTGCTATGTGGTTCAAGTTAAAAGAGAGAAAATTAATGAAAGACTTAGGTGCTCGCAAGAAATTGTTTCTTGCAAGACTTGTGTGTAAATGTTTTCATTTGCATTACACTCATACCAATGATGTTGGGAGAATGAATGAATGAAATGAAAAATTGAATTCTGTATAGGCTTTGGAGTTGAGCAATGAGATGAACTCCTACGATGAGGCTCCCTTCACCCTTTGTGCAGGAGGTGATGATATTCTGGGGTAGCCAAAATTAAATGTTATAACCTCAAGCTGGCTCATTAGTTTTATATGAAGTATAACACTAAAAGTAGTAAGTTCTCAAAGTTTCATTTTGCTTTAACGTTTTCAGATAAGAATTTCATTTCCAGACTCTAAGGCCTTGTTTGGTTCAAAGGAGGGCAGGGAAGATGAGAGACAATGATGGAAGGGAAGAGGAAGCAAGGATTTTGATAAAGATTTGTGTTTGGTGGGAGGAAATAGGAGGAAAGGTTTAATGAAAATATTTTCCTAATTTACCTTTACTTGATAGTTTACTTAACAAAATAGATACATCTCTAACTATGGTGAATATTACTCCTATGGTCATGAGTCATAATATTATTTTTTTTTACTTTTTTAATTTTTTACATTTTAATTTTTTTAACTTTTAATTTTTTTAATTTTTAATTTTTTTTAGTTTTTTAATTGTTTAATTTTAAAAGTTCAATTTTTAAGGGAGAAATTTTTGAAATTATGACCAAACAAGTTTTCAATTTTAACTCCAAAAACCTCCAACCAAACAGGGCCTAAGGGAGAAAGTTGATCGGTTAGTGAGGCTTGGGCTATTGATGTTTGCAAATGAGATTGCGGATTTCACAGAAAAAACACAACCTGAGACTCTAAAGCTGAACTTATACAGATTACGAGCTGCTCAATCTGAGCTTTAGAAAATCATTGTTATCTATATCAAGTGTTTTAATGTTCAGGGTCCTTTGTTTCTACCCATTCAATAACTTCAGTACAACTCTAATTGTTGTAAATTTAGATGGTTTTATTTATTTTTATTACTTACTTCTGCCACTATATAAATCAAATCATTTGGACTCGCATCTTCTAGAAAATTAATGCCCTAGAAAGACTTGAATGCTACTATGTTTTACTATGTTTTGAAAAATAAAGAGTTTATCCTCATAGTAATCCACCATTATGATTGAAATACTCAACAAGGAAACAAACCATCACATACATCATATAAGTCTTATCTCTTAAGTTTTCCTCAGGTGGTTATTGTCCTGAAAACCTAACACTCATGAAGAACTTTAATCAATATGATAATTGTGAAAATTACAAAAGAACAAAGAAGAGTTCATTGAGAGGTATGCTAACACTCATGAAGAACAAAGAACAAAGTATGCTAATTAATCAAAACATGACATGCTTTTTTTCCTACTGAGATGGCTATAAGAACATTATAACTTTAACCTCTATATATACTATTTTCTTTTTTTTAAGAAAAGGGAAATTTTATTGATAAAAGAAGTGTACAATGCGAAAATCAAGGTGCAGAGATATACTATTTCCTTTTATGTGAACATTAATCCTTTCAAGAACCAAGAGGAGGAGGATGATGTGCTCTGAAGCTACCAGATAGTAACACACTAATGCATAAGAATAATGTAGATGCTTTAAAAAAAAGAATAATGTAGATTGTAGAAAGAAATTCATATTTTTTTGCAATGAGTTGGTGAACCAAGAGACATCCTTCACATACCTGATAGTGAACAATAGAAGACATATTTGTAAAGTGAAAATTGAAACAAAATGCCATCTATGTGAAAGTTGACAAAGATAACCTAATTCTTACTTAAATATGACCAAAAAACTTTTCAATAAATTGATTCATTATATTTAATGATTTATAATAAATATAAGTATTACGAACCAGACCTTTGCCACCTACGAATGTAATCGGACCTAAGATTCTTTTTTATATGTTGCATATAGAAGAATACTTCAATTACATGCACAAAATGTAGTAGAACACATGTGAACAGTTTTTAGGTCAATACTCATTCATATGATTAACAAAAACTCCAAATTCTTTGTTATCTTTACTGCAACTCATTGATATTGCCGTGCAATTCATTCACTATGGGTGCCACACATGAACTCTGACCATTGTGATTAATGGCGGTTTGAAAGATATATCACTTTGTTTGTAATTATAATTTTAAGTTTGTTGCTTTTGACTCTACATTTAGGTATGAAGCTGTTTAATCTCAATTTAATATATATAGTGTAAGCCCTTAAGTTAAAGCTTCTAAACCATGATTCTCTTTACACCCCTACTTTTTTATTTTTACTTTAAAAAGCACCTCTCTTTGCAAATAACTTATCATTTAAGTACTCAACAAGCAAACAGCCAACCTTTTTGTTTGCCTTACTTTTTTTATAGCTTCTCTATAACTCTGTTGCTAGCTTAGTTTTATATAAAATACAAAAACAAATTTGCATTTGGAAAGTGGAAAATCTTTTTTCCTACAGTTTTCTTTTCAGAAGAAGCGAAGACCATGACCATTGTTTATAAAACAATTTAGGGTGGCCCTATGATTAAATATGTTAAGTTTCTTGCATTGGAATCTGTCATTAAAACTTCTAAAAAATCTAACTCTTGATTCTAAAACAAAGCAGACAACACTAATTTTTAATTTTACTTTCTTTTCAAACTATAGTTTTTTCCTTCTAAAAACACTTCTTGAAAAAAATTTACCTCAAATAAACACAGCTGCAAGCTAAAGCTTCTAAAGCAGGAAGCTTTTTATAGCCCTGCTTTGTGTCTCAAGTTCCTCCTTTGTCAGGTTGGACCCATGAGTCTCAAGCTGCAAATATGCAAAAAGGTCTTTAACACATCTTTTTCTTAATTTTGTTTGGTGGGTTTGAGTTCGTAGTAAGTTTCTACTGCAAAAATGAGCATGATAAATATACAATTTCACAATGCTTTTACTTTCAGAAAATTCAACTAATCCTGCCATTTCATTCCAACCAAATTACCCTTACAAAAGGGCCCTTAATAATTCTCAAAGTTACAACAGGGAAGTGAGTAGGACTGCACCTTTCCATTCATATTTCTGTCACAAGCCAATTTCGAGATAAGTTTCTTAGAGATGGAAAATTCCAGAAACGCAAATAACTGCTACGGGAATCCTTGGTGAAAATGTCCTTCACTACCTTCCCAAACTGTACAACGATCTTCTTACATTCAGCCAACCTTTTTATCTGCCTTACTTTTTTATAGCTTCTGTATAACTCTGTTGCTAACTTAATTTTATATCAATATAAAAACAAATTTGCATTTGGAAAGTGGAAACTTTTTTTTTTCCTACAGTTTTCTTTTCAGAAGAAGCGAAGACCATGACCATTGTTTATAAAACACTTTAGGGTGGCCCTATGATGAAATATGCCAAGTTTCTTCCATTGGAATCTGTCGTTAAAACTTCTAAAAAATCTAACTCTTGATTCTAAAACAAAGCAGACAACACAAAATTTTAATTTTACTTTCTTTTCAAACTATAGTTTTTTCCTTCTAAAAACACTTCTCCTTGAAAACAGTTTACCTCAAATAAACACAGCTGCAAGCTAAACCTTCTAAACCAGGAAGCTTTTTATAGCCCTGCTTTTTTACTCTAAAATACACTTCTCTTGGAAAATAACTTATCATTGAAATAGTCAACAAGCAAACATCCCAACTTTTTAAGATCCTTACTTTTGTTAGTAATGTTCATAAGTATGCATCTTCTCCTCATCTCTTTATTTTTTGTCTTTGGCAGGCGTGTGACAATATTTGCTGCAGCCATTACTTCAGCCTCAGCCACTTTCACACGCTCTTCATTGTGCTCTTCTAGGGGTTAGGAACAGGTGAGTGAATCCTTTGAAACAGTAACACTGATACTTCCCACACACCCACGTTCACTTCCAGTCCATGTTACACATAGAATTTTTGTCGACATGGTATGAAATTTAGATATACAGTGTGGAATACCATGCAGTTGATTCGTTTAAGGGTATATATTCCCATGTGCACAGTAGGTTTTCTACTACGTATTTCCCAAATAATAAGGATACCCCATGTGTGCTAAAAGTTGTCTTATTCCCCAAATGATGTTGCAATTGAAATTTATCAAGTTAATTTAGCTTTGGCACAATTCACAAAGGATTTTCTATTTGGCTAAGATATTGTTAGTTTGTTACCTTGAAATTATTTCCATGCCAATTCTAATAGTAGGATTTCCTATTTTGTTAGGTACATAAAAAACTAAAAAGCTAAATGTGATTCCTGCCGCTAATCAGGGGCGGACCGTAGTACAGACCCAGGGGGCTGCCGCCCCCCCCCCAACAATTTTTTTTAGTATATATATATACAAAATTTTTATTTTTACCCCCCCCAACATTTAATTCTCGCCCCTCCAAGAAAAATTTTGAACCCCCCAAAAAATATTTTCTCCCCCAAAGCATAGCCCACTCGCAGAAACTCAATTGTTTAAGAGCCTAAAAAATAGAAATTTTACAAGTAATATTATATCAACTCACTCCAAAATTTATTCCCCATTAACCCACCCTAAAATTTAATCCCAGCCCACCGCCCAGACCAAACTAATGAAAAACATGCACACCTAGAAGAAAGAAACGGAAAGATCGATTATTTTTAAATGATTGTCCTTATGCCTACTATGTTCATTGCTTAGCACATCAGTTGCAATTAGCATTGGTTGCTGTTTCTAAAGAGGTGAAATATGTGCACAATTTTTTCATCGAATCAGTCTTTATTATTAATGTGACTAATTCTTCTTGCAAATGAAGTGATGAATTAAAGGAAGCTCAAACACTTGAAATTGCAAGAATGTTGGAAATTGGTGAGTTTGAAACAAGCAAAGGACTTAATTAGGTTAGTACATTACAACAAGCTGGGGAAACTCGTTGGAGCTCACATTTCAGTTCTGTTTGCAGTTTGATTAGGATGTTTGCTGCAACTTGTTCTGTTTTAGAAGATGTTGAAGAGAATGACAATAACTATTCTACTCGTGGAAATGCAGCTAGAGAACTTAAGAAGATTAAATCTTTTGAATTTGTTTTCTTGTTGCATCTTATTAAAGAAATTATGGGCATTACAGATCTTCTATGTCAGCATATACAGAAGAAGTGTCAAGACATAGCAAATGCTATGCATTTGGTGTCAAGCACCAAAATGTTGATCCAAAAGTTAAGGGAGGGTGGATGGGATAACTTCTTAGAAATTGTTAAAGAGTTTTGCACAAAGCATGAAATTGAAGTTCCTAATATGAAGTCTCCTTATGCGGTAAAACGCAAACGCCATGATCAAGAAGGGTTTGATATTGAACGTCACTATCGGGTTGATATGTTTTATGCAACCATAGATTCATAATTGTTGGAGCTGAATAGCAAATTCGGTGAACAGATAATGGATCTTCTTACTCTTATTGGTGCTTTGGATCCTAAGGACTCATATAATTCTTTTAACATTGATGATATCTGTTCTTTAGTGGATAAATATTACCCCTTTGATTTTATTGAGCAGGAGAAGGTGAGCTTGAGGTTTCAATTGCAACATTATAAGCTCAATGTTCTAAACCATCCAAAGTTGGCGAATTTTTCTACTATGGGTGAACTTTGTCAAAGATTACCGGAGACGGAGATGTCAAAAGCGTACTTTCTTAGCTTGTTGATAAATTGATCCGACTTTTGTTGACTCTACCGGTTTCGAACAGCAACAACTGAAAGGACTTTTTCCGCAATGAAAATTATAAAAACAAGGCTTCACAATAAAATGGAGGATGAGTATGTTGCAGACAACCTTATTGTTTATATTGAAAGAGAAATTGCTAAAACTTTTGACTAAAAAGCCGTGATTGAGGAATTTATCTCGTTGAAGAAGCGTTGGGTACAATTCTAAGGTACTAACTTTAACTATTTTGTAATAATATATTTGTCTCTTCTTCTATTATAATGCTTCATTTAATTACTACTCCGTATTATATTAAGGTTATAACTTATAATAATAATCGCCTAGATTTTTTTGTTTAAATTATCACCCCCCCAATATCAATTTCCTGGGTCCGCCCCTGCCGCTAATCAATTCAAGATTTTCATCTAAAGGATGTTCACAGCAAGTTTATATGGAAATACATTTTATTTGGAGAGATGGTGGAGGGACGCATCAACTGTAAATAACTAATGTAATTAATGTAAAGACACTTCATTAATGGTGTGCATGTTACTTATTTTTTCTCTTTAAGTGTTGCATTTTTCTTACAATTGAGGTTTAGGAGTGGCGAAAAGAATCATGTGCTCTTTACTCTAGTTGTGATTAGACTACAATCACTACATATTAAAGTTTTTTTATCGTTAATAAATTTCTTGATATCACTCAACTTTTGTAATCATTATTAGTTTGATTTTTTGACTCAATCTGTAAGTTTGTTTTGAGAATGTCATTTTTCCTTTAATATGTGTGGTATAAAACATGGATAAATATAAAACATTTGAGCATAATGATATATATAAAAGATTTTAGCAGGAACAACATCCTGATATCAAAGAAAAATAAAAACAAGGATTAACACAAAATATATGAACACGTTAGCAAGAAAAGATCCTAGCTGGTAGATAGCAAGACAAAATTATTCAAAATAAGACTGTATTTGTCTATGCTTTTAGGGATCTGAGACTTAATATGCTTACTCTTTGTTAATAGGCATCTGAGTGCATATACTTTAAATTTATTAAGGCGTTAAACTTAGGCTATGTTTGGCTGACATAAGTCTATAGCTTTTGGCTTTTGTACTATTTAAAAAGTCTCTAAAAGTTGTTAGTTGTTTGTTTGACACGCCAATTTTTAAGAGCTTTTCAAAAAATAAAAGCTCTTTTTTGAGATGCTACAGGTAGTAGCATCTGAGAAAAGTCTGTGACTTTTAGCTTTAATAAATCCTAACAGCTTGTATGCCAAACAGAACTAAATCAAACAGTCAGCTTTTTACTAAACAGCTACCACCTTTTACTTTTAAGATCTTTTCAGTCATTAAAAGCTAACAGTTACTAAAAAGCTCACAAAAAGATCTTTTCAGCTAATTGTACCAAACATAGCCTTATACTCCGTATCTTCTGTGAAGACTGAAGAGGTCTTTAGTGCATTCCTAATTCTATCCTCTCAAGTATGGTATATTACTGGAACCTACCTTTCTTAATCTATCTTCAAGAGCTTTTTCATTATGGGGTACACAATGATTTATTTTTCATAAAAACAAGGCCAAACAAGGTTGATCAATTTTAACAATTAAAGATGCTTCTGAGTTTTGACCTTCAACACGGTTTCTTCATGAGGTCAAAAAAGAGCACAAGTGTAGCCGTACACGTCTATAGTTATTTCCAATGGGAACATGTAAAATGGTTCGTTATAATTTCTAGCTTTGTAATTATCAATGTTGTTTTGATATAGTTTGGGATATTTTTTTGTAAAGATTTCTGCAGAATCGTCTTTCATGATTATGTTGTGTGCCATTTATGTTTATATAATAAATAGTAAATAATATGAGTTGATAAAGTTACTGATGCAATCATGGCATCATGCAAGTGTGGTTTGTGTGCATTGTGCACTTATATAGTTATATGTTATATACAAACAAAACCAAACAATAATTAACTACTACGTATATTTTTGTATGAATACTTTAACGCAATTATGTTTTACTTTTTTCGGAGTAACAAGTTCAATGCAAAATAATATTCTTACCGTGCTATTACAAGTTTTTTTCCATAAATTTTATTTGATCCATTTTTTATCTTTATTACATAAAGATATTTCATAAAGATATTTTTATGTAATATATCTTTATGTAATATCTTTATTACATAATGATATTTCTTTTATGTAACTAAATAAATATAGTATCTATTTTCAATTTTTTAGTATTATACTCTGTAAATGAATAATTTAAGGGTTGGTTTGCAACTGCTTTTAAAAAAGCACTCTCAACTTTTGGCTTTTAAAAAGCACTTATTTTCCCAAACACTACAACTTTTATTTTTCTCGGCTTCCGCGTCAAAAGTGCTTTTACTTTTTCTATTACACAAAAAGCACTTATTTTACCAAACACTACCCACTTTTACTTTTCAAAATCACTTTTTTCTCAAACACTATCAACTTTTATTTAATCACTTCTCCTCATTTCATTTAAAAAAGCACTTTTTTAAAAGCAGAAGCTGTTGCAAACAGACCCTAAATGTGGGTAAGGAAATATGAATCTTTTGTATGATATTTTTTTAAAGACCATATGAGATTCATAACAAGAGGGTTTTTCTAAAATATTGCTCAAATAAAATTTATGAAAAAAAAACATGATTAAAATTACTTATCTGCATAACTTCATGATCATTATAGTGTGATATTTTGGGTCAACTTTTTAAGCATTTGTAAATTTATGTGTTGAGAGAGATGGAATAAGTAGCGAGAAGTCCAAGCACAAGCGATGATACTAGGGGTGGACCGGTTCCGGTTCGGGCCCGGTTCGGGCCTGGGCCCGGCCGGGCCTCGGTTCAGAAAAAGGAGGCCCGGGCCCGAACCGGTGGTGGGCGGTTCCGGTTCCGGTTCCGGGCCAGAACCGGGCCGGGCCACCCGGAATGTTTTTTTTTTTTTCTTCTTCTTCTCTTATTTAACCCCCTACCCCTCCCCCTCCACCCCAAACCACCTCAAATGGCCCAAAATACCTAATCCAACCCAAAACTTAAAAAAATTTCAAAAAAAAAAAAATTTAAATTTCGGCCCGAACCGGGCCCGGCCCGGCCGGGCCGGTTCACTAAACTGGAGGCCCGGGCCCGGACCGGTATACCACCGGGCCTGGAGGCCCGAACCGGAACCGAACCGGTTGACCGGGCCGGTCCGGGCCCGCACAGTAGCGGGCCGGTCCGGTTCCGGGCCGGTTGGCCCGGCCCGAGTCCATCCCTAGATGATACTAGAAATAGAACATCAGTATGAGAATACAATTAAGCCTGAAAAGGAAGCAACTGAATAGCTGCTAGTGCTAGATAATACAAATTTAACACCCATCCAATTCGATCTTGACACCTACCAGATTTTATTAAAAAATGAAGAGTTACACCACTTCTCCCTATAATATATTGCAGATTTGCAACTATAGGTCTATATATAATAATAATTGAACTGGAACCACAAATATATATTATGTCGCTAATGATGAAATATTTACACGACTACACAAACATAATATAAACAAACAAGTAAGAAATGAAACAGAACCAGAACGGCACTAGGACCTGCCAGTTCTGGGCATCGTAAGTGTAGAATGGAGTCATACTCAGGTTGGATGGTACCGAGTACTCTTGGTGTTCTGGTCTTTCAAAACGGTCTAAATCAACTCTTATACCTGGTTCCCAAAATGCACCTACCTCTCGAGGCTCAAAATCTCAAATAGGTAAACCACGAATAGTAAAAGAGCATCATTAGCACAAATCATCCATTCGTGAAACCCTAAACCCCCACTGGGGTTGCTACTTACTACCATACATTACGGGTTAATAGTACTAATCATTCCTGCTTTGATGAATTAGACACCTACACAAGTATGTGTGCCTTGCTATCACGTATCCCCCCTGAACTTAACTTTATACAAAGTTGTTTCCATCGTTCATCATTAAAAGTAAGCCTCTGAGTGAGTTTCCTATCAGCTGGGAGCTTTATGTACGGCCATGAAATCCCGCTCGTCTGGAATTACTTGCGCGTAAATCTGTACCTTTAAAGTTCAAAGAAAAATATTTACCAGGCAATCCCTATGAGTGTGAGCTTTAGCAGGTGCTGCTTTATTATTCTAATTAAATAGATAGAAAATAGTCAAATGGGGTAATATCATATACAAACATACAATTATACAAAAAACATTTCATAAAAAGAAATGAAACATCTTTAACAGGGTTGCGCTAATCATAACCCTTTGTATGAACATTTTAAAATTCAATATCATAGGTGTGTGTACTTCTTACAAATCCAAATGCATTTATTTGCATCCCAATTTGTAAAGTTCCTCTTTTAAAAATCTAGATCACTCAAGTTAATTCTAGATGCACAATTGATAGGGTTTTTTAAGGAAAAAATCTATGAAAATTGTTAAAATTCGAAAAAAATACAGAGGACAAAAGATTGTAAAAAAAAATAAAGAATGCCAGAATCTATATCTTGTGTTTTTGGAATTATTTGTATATTCTAGATCTTTTCAAAAGATTTTACATTTTACTTTTCTATATTTTATACTTTCATTTTTTTATTTCAACGTTCTTACATTATTATTTGTCTATTTTGATATTTTTACTATTTTTTACGAGTATATTTCTATTTCTATATTTTAAATTTATATGAATTTTTAGATTAATTGATTTTTGTAATATTTTAAACTGATCTGCTATAGTAGATCAAGATGGCTAGATTGATCATATTTTCAAAGTAAACATGCGAAAATTAAACGTGCTCCTATGCTACTTTTTTTTAAATATAGGGGCTCAAGTGATGAATCTGAATTAATAGAAGGGGCTATTTGAACTTTTTTTAACTACTGTCTCAAAATGTATAATCCACAATAGTCGCATAGATTAATTTATGCAATAACTAATAAGCACTCTGAATATTGAAACTGACAAATAAAGTACTGTGGAATAATAAATGAAGTACTATGGAACATATAAGTGGTTATTTGGTGTTTTAACTTGTTCAAATATGACAAATTGGAGCCCCAACTTTTAAAAGTTGCAAACTAGTGTGGTGTGCTAACCTGTAAAACACTACCAAATAACAGGTGATTGATCAAATATGAAATATATGATGTGACAATGAGTTAATGTAATGACTCCACAACTTAAGTGTAATAGTAAAAGTTACTCCATATGTCCGAATTAACTCAATTCAATAGCTTATTGCTGTTCAAGTAACTTAAGTGTAATAGTAAGAGTTATGTCCGAATTAAGTCAATTCAATATAATGTTTTTGGTGTTCAAGCTGATCTATGTTACTTTTGTTTGATAAATCTGAAGTCTGAACTTTGTCGGCATGTAAACATGTTTTAAAGTTGATAATTTTACACAATTCATCAAACACTCCGAGAACATGTAAAAAATGAAAGATGTTCCGGATTTCTTCCTCCTAGGCCAAATTCAACAAGTCAGAAAACGAATATGTTATGATTGAAAAAGAAATAGAGAAATACTAATTTGTCATAATTGAAAAAGTTAAGACACCAAATCTCTCATTTTTTCATGATAAAGGCTACATGCAAAATTCAAAATAAGAACGCAAGCACTAAATTAACATAACTCTCCTGGATTTTACTTCAGCACATACGCACATAAACAAATACAGACACACACACACACACACACATGCAAGATTTAAGCTAGTGAATTGGAGGAAATCACAAGGAAAGTGAAAGGAATAGGCTTAATTCTTGAAAAACCTAAACAGGTAAATACACAAATAGAAGACTTCAAATAGAGTAGTTACCAGTACCTAGTTCATCATCATCACCACTTTGAGTTGTAAAGAATGGAGTTAGGTAGTTCCTATCTAATGCTGTAAAGGACGATGTGCTGCAATAATCATATGGAAAAGTGTGCATAAAATAAATACAATGCAGTTCATCCCCCCCCCCCCCCCCCCCGCATACACCCACTATATCCCTCCCAAAACACACACACGAGACTTTAACATATGACATTCTATACCTCTTTTGGAACTCTTTTAGTTTCATCTTGAACCTGCTTCCGGATGATGATTCCTCATCATCATCATAAGAGGGTGCACTATAGCCATTACTCCCCTCTAATCTCTAAACCGGAAAATAGAAAATTTGAAACAAATAAATCTGAGTGCTATAAATTTGTAGTGCAAAACTATACTTTACATTGCTGGTCATATTTTGAAACAATAGAGTTGAAATCAGATTTGAAAGGGAGTGGCCTCTTTGAAACTATACGTCACCGGTTAAGGTGTTTCTGTGTGACCCAGAGGTCACGGGTTCAAGTCTTGGGAGTGGCCTCTTGTCAAAGTTTGACATGGGAAGACTTGCACCTTATGCACCCTTGTGGTGGGACCCTTCCCCCCGACCCTCGCCTTGCGGGATGCCTTCATGCACCAGGCTGCCCTTTTCTAAGACTTGAAATCAGATTTAAAAAATGGCATAAATATCCAGTATATTGACAACATGAAGGGTAAATATTAAGAAGCTTCATATTATGTCCTACTGTCTGACATATACTATCGACATTAGCATTAAATGTTGTGGGTTCGATTCGACACTGTGGTTAAGATAATGAAAGTAGCACACTTCAGATTTATTTAGAGAGGAGTGGAAGAATTTGAACCACAAACTCTTAATAAAATGCATCACAAAGACTTTTGGGACAGACCAAAGAGGAAAGCTAGAAGACTATAAGGAGTCAAATGGATTATATATATTTATATTATCTAGTAATCAGCATACTTCACTCAAGGAGCCATCATAAGCATCTCCAACAACATCTAAAGCTTCCAACATAGTACCAGTCGATCCACCAATAATCAAAACCTGCAAATTGAGTGAATATTAAAGAAATGCTAAATGAATAAATGATCAGATTAAAAAGGACTCGAACTACAATTAACTTGAGGATATCTACACACACACTCCTTTAGTCCCATTTTGTAAAATACATTTCTTTTAAGGCTGTCCCAAAAAAACTGAACATGTTCCTAAATTGAACACCGCTAACTTTTTAGTTTCCCACTTTATCCCTTTATCATTCATTTCAACTTTTTAATTTGTGGGCCCATACTGCTTTTCTTACTCTTTCAAGGTTACAATTGTAAAATAACAACTGTATCCTTAATGTCAATTTCATGTGAAATGCAAATTTCAATTTTATATGCATATACATACATACGTGCAAATATATAGTACAGAGTTTATATGTGTGTGAAATGCAGATATAAAAGGATGCACTTAATAGCGATGAAAACAACCACTTGTATAAGTACAAAGTTACGTACTTTAGGCTTTCTTGGTTTTGCCCTGATCCGGACTTAAATTAGTTAAATAATTGAATATGCAAGAGCTTCAATGCACTCCAATGCCCTTTTGCGCACACACACAGACATATATATATATATATATATATATATATATATATATAATTCGGTTCAAATGAGAAAATGATTTTAAGAGAGAAATGAGAATGAATATGGACCATTGGATTGTATTATGAGAAAAAAATGAATGTGCATTAGGTGAAATTGAAATGTGCAACACAAAGGATACAAAACAGTGGCATTATGTGAAGCTGAAATATGCAGAATAAAAGGTACGATGCAGTGACATTTTGTACCTTTTATTCTGTACATTTCAATTTCAACTTAATGCACATATGAGTTTTACCCTTTATTTTGCACATTTCAATTTCACAAAATACACAATCCAGTTTCACATTATACAATCCAACGGTCTAGATTCATTCTCATTTCTCTCCTGGGAGTCCTTTCTCACAAGAAACGCTCCCTATATATATATATACACACACACACATATATATAGAGTATGGATCAAATAAAAAGTGCTTCTTAGGTGAAAAATAAGAACTAATCTTGGCCATTGATGTGCAAAAATGGATGGAAGAGATCAATTTTTAAGTTAGAACCGTGGCGGCATTTATGTAATTATGGAGAACTTTTATTGAAAATTTTGTGACAAATGTGCATCAAAATAGTCAAAAAGTGCACACGTAGAGCACAAAAGTGCAATACGGTACAAAATAAAAAGTGCACAAGCTGGAAAATTCTGACAATCTTTTTTGACATGCATGAGTGCACTTTTAATCAATAACTATCCACTATAGTATAAACATTTGCACATTTTTTGAAATCATCTCTTGTGTTAAAAGTTCATCTAATCCATCCATTTCCAAGTGATGGAAGGCCAAGATTTGTTCTCACTTTTCATGGGAAGACTACTTTTTACTTGAACCCACTCCTATGTATATGTATATGTATATGTATATGTATATGTATATGTATATGTATATGTATATGTCTATGTATATGTCTATGTCTATGTATATGTATATGTATATGTATATGTATATGTATATGTATATGTATATGTATATGTATATGTATATGTATATGTATATGTATATGTATATGTATATGTATATGTATATGTATATGTATATGTATATGTATATGTATATGTATATGTATATGTATATGTATATGTATATGTATATGTATATGTATATGTATATGTATATGTATATGTATATGTATATGTATATGTATATGTATATGTATATGTATATGTATATGTATATGTATATGTATATGTATATGTATATGTATATGTATATGTATATGTATATGTATATGTATATGTATATGTATATGTATATGTATATGTATATGTATATGTATATGTATATGTATATGTATATGTATATGTATATGTATATGTATATGTATATGTATATAACTTCAAAGCTGCATTAGTGTGGCACTATGGCATCATTATAGTTTGTATGATAGCAGAAAAAATCCAAGCATCATTCCCTATCTCGAAGGGCGAAGGGTTAAATGGTTGAAAAGACTCAAAATATTTTTAATATGAACTTACTAATAGAGGTCATGATTATCAATCCTGCAATTCTATAAGACTATATCAAATATCTTTTTATTCTGAAAGTACTGTTCGTAAGTGTGAGTGAAATACAGAAATCATGAAAGAAAGGAGTGAGGTAGAGTTCCTTTACCTATAGAAGTATGTTACCAAGTATTAAATTAAAAACAAGAGTTACTTTGCCTAAACAGATACAGTATATCAACCATGATAATGTGGTTACCGTCAAAACAACAATTGCCGTGGTTGCTGTGAAAATTGTCTGACCATGACCTTCAGGGAGATCATGAACTGACTGCAAGGCTAGGGCAAAAGCCATAGCCCCTCGAAGTCCTAAAACCAAGCAAATCATTTACTCAGTCTAAGTAGCAGAAACCGAGAAACACTAAAGGAGCCATTGATAGCCAATACCTTACTTACCACTGTACCAGAGTGCTTTCTGATGTTTTGGTGGTATTTTTCTATGTACAGGTCTTACCAGATTCACCAGATATGCACAACCAAACACATTTGCAGCCCTTCACAGAAAATTAGTAATTGATATCATGATTAACACTATCCAGTCCTATTTTCTACATTGTCATCCCTCATCACTGTTTGGTAACATATGAATGAAAATTGTGCTACATAAATTACTTTAACAATAAAACAATGGGAATGCATAATTTAACAAATACGAATAATAGCAAACTGCAAAGCTTACCTGGCAATTCCAATGAATAGCTAGGAGTTAAAAAGTTAAAGAAACAAAGAACTCAGAACATCATACCAAAAAGCATAGAATATATCAAATGCAATGAAACAGCAAGGATACAATTGAGAAGAAAATAAATCCAATGTGTGACCAACTATGCTGTTCCATAGCTATATCAAAGCCCATATATATAAATCTGCACGTAAAACAGCGCAAATCACCTAAACTTGCACATGTAACTATGTAAGGGAACATTAATAATCAAGTATCTGGAGTAAAAACAAGTTCTTACACAAATGTCTCAGCCAATGAAGATATCAGATGAAAAAATGAAGATACAAATCTCTGAGAGCTGTCTGACAAATTTGAGTATGTATAGCGTTTCATTACCTAGCACAACCAAAATTGATGCTGGATCAATTTCTTTAAGGAATTTTTTTTCACAAATTAAATATGAGAATGGAAACAAAAAGTTCCAATTTCTGACTTACAATTCCAGTGAACAGTATAGACACAATGCCAGAAAGACCGAGCCCTTCCGCCAACATGTAACTAAATGATATTATGAACTATGAGGACCAAAGGGTGCAAATCAAAGAATCATTCCATCAAATGCAAGAAAAAAGGTGAGAACTTACGAAAAATATGGGAAAAGGACAAACAGACAACATTCCAAGTTCTGCAGGCTACAAAGAGAATGAGAAAGAAATGTCACATCTTCCAAATCAATCCGAATTTCAAGTTCATAAGAACATAGGAGATGCATGCTTACTTATCAATATCCAATCCAGCATACTTGAAAAGGTATGGAGAGTCAAGGCTTCACAATGCAGTTAAAACTACAAACTTGACACAACTTTGAAATTTTCTTTACATCATATCAAAATGGATGTTCAAGAGCAGACATAAGTGTCGATAGAAAATTAAAACTAAACATACCCAGACCATTCAAATTTTATAGAAAGAACAATTTCTTCAGCAGTGTAGTAATCAGGAAATATTAACTAAAAGGCATGTCAAAGTAAAGTGGAAATAAATTACATTGCATGCCACGATCAAAGATTAATTAAATTTTTAGTGAATAAGATAACTTTTTCTTCAGTTTGGTTTCATTTTGTTGGGACTCTTTCTTGAAGTCGAGTATAGCCTCCACCTTGAGTCTATTCATTAACACGGGATATATAAAATAAAAAAGAGTAAATTAAATCAACTGAAAAAATTAAAATGTTTTCTTTAGTAGCACATTTATTTTAATATTTCCTTTTGTGCAGAAAACATATTTTGTTTTCTTCAGGGACAAAAAAATTTTAGAATTGTAGTTTACATCTGTACATAAAGGAGTGAGTACGGTGGTAAAGAAGAGATAAGATGTTGGGGAATGATAGGGTCATACGGTGGGTGAGGACTGAGGAGTGCCAAGCTAGGTCTGGGACATTGTTTTAGCTTAGGTAGAAGCCAGAGTGACGAATTAGAAGGATATGCAGTAGACCGAAGAGGCAACAATGTGGTTCAACAAAAGTGTGGATGGTTGGGTGGGAACAAGTAGAGACGGATTTACAAGTGAGGAGCACCCTAAGATGATTAGGCTACCGAGATAATTAGGGTAGATGAGGAATATGGGTGCCAAGATAATAAGGGTAGATGTGGTGCATCAGTGTATGGGTGGATACATAAAACTGGTACTTCTAATTTTACAACAACAACATCCAAGCCTTAGTCCCAAAAGAAATTGGGGTAGTCTAACATGAATCGATACATGATATCACCGCCAAAAGGAAAAGAAAGAAAATAAAGATAAAAAAGATAAGCTATTATGAAAAAGATAATATAAAAAGAGATGAATATACCTAAAAAACATGAACTAAATAGGATAAAAATAATGTTTGTATATATAAGCATTAAAGGATAAAAAACAAGAAAAAAAATGAGGGGAAAAGATAATACGAGATCACTCCTCCACACGAATATCCTCCCTCCACTTTGCTCTCTCCAAAGCCATACCCTCATCTAATCCAAGAAGAAGCATATCACTTGGACTCCCCTAACCCACGTCTGTTTGGGCCTTCCTCTAACTCTCTTCCCTGCCTCTTCTCCACACATCTCAACTCGTCTGACATAAACATCACTCGGTCTTCTACGCACATGACCAAACCACCGTAGGCGCGACTCCCACATCTTGTCTTCAATAGGTGCTACTCCCACCCTTTGTCTGATCGTCTCATTCCTCACGTGGTCCTTCCTAGTATGTCCACACATCCAACGCAGCATGCGCATCTCTGCCACACTCATCTTTTGAATGTGACATTGTTTCACCGCCCAACACTCTACGCCATACTGTGCTTCTAATATTAAATTAAAAAATTCATGGAATTTTTTAAGCATGTCAGTTTTTTAATACATAAAAAAACATTACCAAACACTGTTGATGTTGCAACTGCATAAAATTTCCGGGAAAAAAGTGACAAAAGAAGTCCTTGGTTTTGTAATCAAAGAAATCCAAAAAAGAAGCATGTATTTAGTTGTGTTTATATGTTTTCAAATGAGAATTGCATCAAAACCCCAACATGTAATTTGTGCTACTAACTCATTCATGCATTAAAACTTCATCTTATATCTTTTACCTCAATTATCCACACAATTAGCTGCAGTTAATATCTAAAAGAGTAAAATACAACTTTTAGTCCCTCGACTATAGTGAAATTTATGTTTTAGTCTTCAGCTATAAACACAACCCCTTCTAGTCTTGGTCATATCAACTTTTAAAGGTGTAGCAAATTTAGCTACAATGTCCAAAATGCCCTTATATGAAGAAGGTTTATGTTTTTTCAAGTGAGACATTTTGGACATTAGACGATACTTTTAAAAGTGAATGGACCTAAAATGATGGAATTGATAGTCAAGGATCAAACGTGAAATTCACAACCATCAAAGCTAAAGGATATCAAAGCAGAAATGAATCCAACACCAACACCTACAGCATCAGAATTATGAAGTTAGTACCCACAAAATAAAAGATAACTCTTCTGAAAATTTATATATGCATGTCTTGTTATAAACCGGTGGCGTAACTCAGCTAGTGGGAAAAGGGTGCAACAAGGGAGAGGTCTCGGGTTCAATTCCAGGCACAGACCTGGACTGGAACTCCACTATCTCTCCACCAGTTTGTGATCAAAACTTAATTTACATCCTCCCATATAACTGTCCGGCCAGTCCCGGAGGCCGTCAAGGATGAGGTGTCATCCTTTTTTATAGCAAAGCTATCAAAATGACAATGCTTATATAACTTAGAGCCCGTTTGGTAACCCTGTTTTTCGACTTATGAGACAACTTTTTCACCAAACACGTAACTTTTGATTTCGCGCGTTGAATTGTTTAATAATAAGAAAAAGTAAGGTTGAAGTTACTTTTCTAGCTGTATTGGATGAAGTTACTGTAGTGGACCATTTTAACTATTTTTACATATAACTTTTTCTTTATTATATTAATAGAATATATTTTAAATATAATTTTTTCATAAATCAGCAGAATCAGCCACTTCAGCCAGAATTTCATAAATTTCAGCAGAATCACCCGATTTTGGAATTATGAAGTTCTGGCTTAAGTGGCTGTATTTGCTGATTTATGAAAAAAATAAATTTAAAATATTTTTTTTAATAAAATAAAGAAAAAAATATATGTAAAAATAGCTAAAATGGTCCTCTATAGTAATTTGAGCCGAAACAGCCACAAAAGTAACTTCAACCTTACTTTTTCTTATTATTACACATTTCAGCACGCAAAACCAAAAGATACGTGTTTGGTGCAAAAATTGGCTGATAAGCCTGACAAGCCCAATAACAGTGTTACTAAACGGGCTCTCAGTAGCAAACGGCAAATATTATACTACGTATAATATAGTTCATGACTGGATAGCCCTTTATATCAAGCTATCAAAGCAATTCCCAATAGAAAACATAAGTCAGGATTACATCCATTTATATATAATAAAAAAAAATCCCCCCTTCCCACAGTTAAATAGAACTCCTCTATGGAGAAAAACATCTGTTCACACTGCTTTCATGTCACAAAGTCAATTCCAACTTGTGAAGGCTGACCTGCTGACATTGATCCAAAAAAAGTCTCGAGAAATCGGACCATGATCATAAAAAAGTTCTGTCCAGATGAGGCATTGCTCCTCACTAATGACATTGTCCTACAAAAGAATAGATAGATATTCCAGGCTCAAGTGAATATCCAGATGACTCACTAGAAAGGCATGTCTAGTAGACTGACCTGTATAGAGAAATCGCCATCTCCAGTAGGGCAATAGAAAAACAGAATAATTAGCAAAGAAAATCACCAAACTTCTTGAGGAATGTATATCATAAAACTAGAACAGAATAGAAAGCAGAAAATTACACAGAACTTACTGCATCATTTAAAACAGATTCACCAAACACCAATGCATATAGGTTCACATCTGTGCCGAGCTCCTGAAAAATAGAAAGAAAAAAGATTTTATTGCGATGTAAAAAATTAAAAGAATAGGTCAAATTGTTAATGTGATAGCCTGATACTTGGTTGCCTCCATTGATCATTTAAATAATCATCAATCACAAACCAGCACTACTTTCTTTCTTCTTGTGAGATGGCCGCATATGTGTATATCAATCTATCTAACTACATAAGTGCACCCAGAGAAGTAAATCTGAAGGGTTCATTATCCGTGCACAAACATTTTGGGAGTACTTTGCAGATATTATCACAGAAAGAGTTCATATAGGCGCATTTATTATTACTACTATTATAGTATTATTATTACTCCGTATTAGTTAGTAGCAGAAGTTTCACACTAGTATTGTTATTTAGTCATTCAGTTGTAGTAAACTTCTTATTATCCCAGCTTTATGTTTCCTATTATGAGTAGGGCTCTTGTAATAGCTACACAAGGGTCATTAGTATTATTCAATAAACATCCTTTGAAAAATTAATTCTTGTGTCTTGACAAGGTTGGGCACCGATTAATTCTAGCTTGGGCTTATTTTATTATTCTTCTCTCCTATTTTCTATTTCCTAGATCTAAATCGAGATCCCAATCACGCTCCTAAGTAACATTGGTACAGAGCATAACCTGAAAAATAGACAGAACAGTGACAGGGTCGGTTGCTGATATAAGAGCCCCAAACATCAGACACTCAAGAAAAGGAAGTTTGTACATGATATATATCACTCCTCCGATGTAACTGCAGTCACATTCATAGAAAAAGAAAGTTAATTTAGTTTTGAAAAGAAAAGAAATTAAAAAGGAGCGAGTATAGAAAAGTCAAAAATCATTCAAAAATGGTGGTAGAAATTCAAATAAGAATACCAGAACTGTGCTTACACCAAGACGCCTGTAACAATTGAAGCAACAAATGTTCCGAATATGGAAAATGTCACAATGGCTCCAAAGTTTGAAAAGAATGGTTTCTGAAAATTGCATATGCAGACATTTTATTTGTAATATAAAAATAAAGGGCTAAAGGGTCAAATAGGTACATGAACTAACTTAAAGTGTTCAATTAGCCCCTTATATAGGAGGTTCTGCCTGGCCGTCACCAATTGGGGCGGTTCCTGGTGGAATTTTTTGATGAAATTTTTTGAGTATCTTTTTCATTTAGTCCAGTTTACCCATACCAAAATTCAGCTAAAAATTCAACCGGAAAGACAGTCAAATGATTGTTTGAAGATAACTGCGCAGTTAAACAGCGCAGTACATTTCGGAAAATCATTTGACTGCCTTCCCGATTTAATTTTTAGCTGAAATTTGATATGGGTAAACTAGACTTAATGAAGAAGATGCTCAAAAAAATTCATCAAAAAATTCCACCGGGAACCGCCCCAATTGGCGATGGCCGGACAGAACCTCCGATATAAGGGGCTAATTGAACACTTTAAGTTAGTTCATGTACCTATTTGACCCTTTAGCCAAAATAAAGTTTAAGTATTTTGAGGAAAAAAGTGTAAGAACTTACCGGTGACAAACTAAATCCAGACTGGGTAGCACATAAAGTCAAGGAAACAGCTTTTGCTAATCATTTGGAAATAGAAACCACAAAACATAACTCTTGCACAAGTACAAAATCCAAGAAAAGGATATAATATGATAGGAGGCAACAGAAAGAGGAAGAAGAATTCTTCGTGGAAGTTAAACCATGCCCTGCCATTGCGAACCAAGAGTAAAAAAAGAGTGAGAAAACCATCCCTTCGAATTCTATGTGTATTTATCATAAAATTGCAAACATATGCATACACATAGCTCACAATAACTATGTACAGAGATACAGAGAATGAGCTATGAAAATTAAAGTTTACCTAATGTTTCTTTCAGTATCTGAAATTGTAGCCAAGCCACCTACAATAAGACCTGCCAAAGAAGTGTGTTTCATTTCAGTAGCAACTTCAATGAATATGAGTACAACGAGTATTTAATCAGTTAGAAAGGTTGTTTAATGTTTTTAATAGTGGTAAATTGTCAGAACTGGCTCGAAGTGCGCCACACTGATGTACATAGAAAGGAAAAAATTGTACCAACGAGGAGCTGGAGAAGTGAACTGATGAAATTAAGGAAAACTGTACCAAACAGTAAGCAGTAACATTACCGATCAAAAGGGAGGCGCTAGCTTCGGGAAGATAGTAGAACCGATGGCGGCGGAGGACGTGGCCGAGGACAAATGAGAGAACGAGCATCATGATCTGCAGAAGGATTCCAACTCCAGCCGCTTGCTGTTCCTTTCCGGGACTTCCCCGAGCATCATTCGGAGAAATTTGGAGGAGCAACTGCTCTTCCATCGCAAAATCACCGTGCCCAACGTAAAGAGATTATAGCCGGGCGCCAACGCAAAATCTGGAGGACGCCGCGGACGATCAGATAACACAACGACAGCTTATCCAAGGATATAAAGAAGATCTTCACAGTGTTCTGCTACTTTGTAGATATACAAGCCTGAAGATGAACCCCTGACGCCGGCGATTTCCTGATTCCGGCAGGTTTTTCGTATTTGTTCCGCTAAGGTCAGAAGTTGTAAAAAGTCGTCGTTTAGCTTCAGTTTTGTTACTAAGGGGATCAAAATTACTCGGTGAAATTGACTTTAATAATCCCTATTTTAACAATAATTCTATTTGAAAAATTTATAACACTAATTCCGACTAGTCAAGGGTTGGTTTGCAACCACTTTTAAAAAAGCACTTCTCAGCTTTTGGCTTTAAAAAAACACTTATTTTTCCAAACACTACAACTTTTATTTTTCTCGGCTTCCGCGTCAAAAGTACTTTTACTTTTTCTATTACACAAAAAGCACTTATATTTTACCAAACACTACTCACTTTTACTTTTCAAAATCACTTTTTTCTCAAACACTATCAACTTTTATTTAATCACTTCTCCCCATTTCATTAAAAAAAGCACTTTTTTAAAAGCAGAAGCTATTGCAAACAGACCCTAAGAGTTTTACACACAAAAATCGAGTATTAACGGTGATATGTTTTCCATTGTTTTTTATTTTAAACATATTATGTGAAAATATATATAATCATTGACAATATTATATTTGATTTTAATCAAATTAATTTAATATTCAATATTCTTCATCAAACATAATAGAAATATTTGAACACTACATAGTACATGCTCTTCAAGTTCTCTATTCTCTTTTATTCCTTATCCATATTATATATGTATTCTTTTTTTAGTCATTATAATAGAGATTTCAAAGTAATTTTAGTAAAACTACATTAAATATTACTGCAATACACATTATGTAGAATAATGAGTATTTATTATGGATATTTCTATTGTATTATATGAAAAATAATAAATATTAATTAAATTTATCGTAGAAAAAGATTAAACTCAAATAATTAATATTATTAATATTTGGGAAAACTATCAATTTAATTTGGTCCTCGCACTATCACGAAAAAGTCAATTAGGTCCTCGTACTTTAAAAAAATCAATCAAATCCCCGAACTTTGTAAAAACGTTCAATTGAGTTTATTTGCAGGTTACTTGTCATGTCAACAGGTCACCCGCTGACTTGGCGCACATGTGACGGTCCACGTCTGTGCCACATCACCAGCAAATGACCGAATGGAATCCCACATATGTGCCACATCAGCAAAGTCACTACTGATTGGGCTGCCAAATGTGTGCCACACCGCTTTCTCTCGCGAACCTCAAGAGAAAGCGCGTTGAGCCAACTCGCGAAAGTTCATGATACTCCCATCAGGCAGAGTCGTACCATTCACGAGCCGGGTCATCCAAGGTGGCAGAGAAACCGCGACATTGGATGGCGTCCTCATACCCCATCATCACCATGTAGGAAAGGTATCGAGATACATGATGTTGGGGGTCATAGGTGCCCTTGTATGTTTCGATGGTACAAGGTTTGTAGCCCCTTGGCAACGGCGCATCCATTACTGCCCGGGTGAAAGGTTCAGGTATCTGAAGGTCGCCCGTGTAAGGCTCTCCCCCGATGACCCTTCTTCTCAACTCATCGAGGCGCTGCCGTAGATCCTCCACCTCGGCCGGCGGTGGACTCCCCTGGATAGCCCCAGCACGAGGCTGGGCATGTCCAGCGGCGCCCCCAAGTCGTCTATGAACAGGAGGTCGGGCCCCCACGTTTCGCCTCTCCATGGAGCCGATTCGGCTGCTCGCTCGGTGAGAGGGGCGAGAGGACTCGCCTCTTTCCATCTGCCTTGAGCGCCCCTACTGGGCGCCCCTACTGGGCGCCCCTGCCAGCCTCTTGATGGGCTTGGCTAAGCTGTTGCGAGTCTTCCTCCCTCCTGTGCAGGTTGGATCCAGAGTGTCGCTCTTCACGCCGCCTGGATGACACCTCCACTTCTGCCGGTGTCTGTTGAGGGCATGCTCGTCTACGTTACCGTCAGATACCATCTACTGGAAACCTTGAGCCAAGGCCCCTAGAGCTCGAGTCGCCTCCTGTAGGGCTTCTACCCCGGCATTGAGTCGGGCTGGGTCCATGCGTGGAGCATGATGTCGGCCTCCCCCGCGCCAGCTGCGGTCCGAGCGCTCACCTTGGGTGTGGTTGAGCGTCGCCCTCAGGTCGTCGTGGCCTGACAACCGGTTCTGAAGGTCACCTTGGCGCGCCGCCCCCCTGCCCTGTTCGTGGTTGTCGAGGGCACGCTGGCGGCCAGGCCGGGTGGATTCCTCGGTATGGACTGAGACATGGTCACGTTGGGTCGAAATTTCAGCCATCTCCCTGTGTGATTCCTACTCAAGTGATGTGAGAGGCAATCAGAGACTCTCAATGAAAGCACCACTGTTGGTCCAAAATATGACGCTCGTAGGCTTTTAGGAAAGATACCAAAGACACTCAAGCAGGAAATCAAGAAAGCAATACGAATAAGGAAAGTGCTAAGGGAATTTGGTAGCCAGAAATAGCATGTCTGTATTTGAAATCTGAATTGCCTTTTATAGGCGATTACAAAAGGTAACTGTTGGCTAATAATGGCTAAATTAATTACAACATTAATACGTAATTAAATACATAATTAATAGCGCATTAATTGTCGGTCGTTACTCTTCCTGGCTAGCTAGCGGGTCGGCCTGGCTGGCAGGCCGGACGCTTGAACTTCTTGGACGGCAGCCTTCCGTTGAACTGGAAGGCAGGCTCCCCGTTAGGCTGGATGTGAGATACCTGTTGGGTCAGAGGCAGGCTCCCCGCTGGGTTGGAGGCATGCTCTTGGCTGGGCTAGGATACAGACTCCTTGCTAAGCCGGAAGGCAGGCTTCTGGTTGGGCCGGTAGGCAGGCTATCTTAGGCTTCCGCTCAGTTGGACTTCCGCTCCTTGATGGGTTTGATATGTTGCCCCAGCTTGAGATCCGGATTGTTGGGTCCACTGGTTGGGCCTGCCTGGCTAGACAATTGTCTTGGCTTGGGCCTGCTAGTCCAAGTTCGGGGCCTGAGCCGATTAGGCATTGGGCCTAGTCTCATAACCCCATCATGTGGTATAATATAGCTATGTATAGTTGACATCATGATAAAGACATAACACCATTGTTGTTTTTTTCTACTGCTCTCTACCCGCATCTTCCGTTAAACAACTCAGGTGAGATTCTGACGCCATCCGATTTTTGTTAACCTCTTGAAGGTCTTTCGCCCTTCTGCTCGTACTTTCTTCTTTTGGTTAAACTCCGACATACTTTTTACTGTTCAACATTTTGAATATGGATGTTTAAATCCCTAAAATCGTAACCTCAATCTCGATTGTTGGCGCATGTGAGTCGCTCCACTGAAGTACAACAATGAACGAGAGACGACTAAGAGCAAATCCCTAAAATCTTAACCAAGCAGACCTCAAGCTCAACTGTTGGTGTCGGTGAGAAGAATATCGTTGTCGATACTATTCGCATCGCCAGATCCCTTTGTTTTCCCCTTCAATCACATCATCTCTTACTTCCTCTATCTCACTCTCTCACCTAAAGGTTTGTATATTCATTCATTCATGTAATAATAATAACCTAATAAAATGAATACATACGTATATATGCATATACAGAGAGAATAAAGATAAATATCGAATGGTTGGTGGGTGAGTAAGTAAGGGAGAAGATGGTAAAATTTAGAAAGGGGGCTGTTATCCAGAGGTTTTAGTGAGAGTGAATGCGAGTATGGATTTTGTTGATGCTGTTATTGCAGTGCTTTCCTTCACCCCATGTACTCCCTCCGCACCAAAATCCCAATTTCAATTCATTTTTGTGTGTTTATGTGTTTTCTATTTCTGTGAAATTGATTGTTTGAAGTTGTATGCGAGATTGTCTGGGATTCATGGTTTTTAATTTGCTTTATAATTTTCTTTTCGTGGTGGTTTGTGAGAGTTTTAGACTTCAAACTCCATAGGCTGCATGATTAGTTCTTCTTCTTATGAGGGAGGAAGATGAAGGTGTGTCATTTAGATTAGAAAGTTGAATGCTTTTCTCGTAATCATATTTTTCCGTTTGTTGTATTTTCTGTTGTAGAGTTGTGAATTGATTTTTCATTTTTCATAATTGATGCAAAGTCTACTTCAAACTTCAAAGCTTGGTAAATAAAATTGAAACCAAAACTGCATGTGCTCCGTAGTAGATTGATGTTTCCTGAAATACTAGCTCCTTCCTTCAAACAAGCTCCCACGTTGACTCTCTCATATTTTTATGCAAAAAACAAACATTAACCTGACTTTCCTATAATTGTATTGCTTAAAAGTGTTGTATAGTATGTTAACACATTTGTACTTTTTATATTGGTCTCCAACGTCTGCCATGGCTCCGTTTTCTATCTTTAATCCAACCATTTGCTCTCCTTCAGTCCTTGCATTTTAGTATTTCACCCTTTGCAAACCTCAAACGGCTCCAATCTTGAACGTTACACAATATTTTTATCCGTTTGGGTATAAAGAGGAAGGAGTTAGCACACCGTAAATTCTCTTATATTCTCAAAAAATGCCACTTCGTCTCTTTTCAAAAGTTGCCCTTCCTAAAGCACATGGAAGCTTTGTTAGTATTATGATTCGTCAATCATACAACAATACGTACGTTCGTGTATAATATGATACAATTATATAAAATACATCTAAATATACATTTCATAAGTCCGTGAAATGGATAAAGACACGGACGTGTTTTAAACGTTTCACAATTAAAAAATACGACATATAATACGTGTCTTATATACTAATTTAATGATATAAATAAAGAGTAATATAACATATGCACCACATTCTTCAATAGTTCACAATGTACGGAATAGTTTTTTCATATATACGAATTTGAATTCATAGGTACATTAAGTAATAAAAATGGCATTGCCTGTTTGAGTAGAAGTAGAGAGATATTACTAAAGAATAGTTGATATTACCGTGAGTTTGGTGAGCCACGACAATATTTTTTAGCAAGGTGGTACCATGGATTAAGACCATGGCCCAATTACGGAATTATAATTAAAGCTCATAAAACGGATCAAGCCCTTAACGGGATCAACCTATAAACAGGATTAGCCATGAACGACATTAATATTAATTAGCCGCTGGGACTAATCAGGAATCAGGCCCACGAAAGGAACCCACAACCAGGCCAGGCCGAACAGCAGACCTCGAGCCTGGGCGGAGTTCTAGTGAGGACGGACTTTCCTTAAGGCTTACGTGGAAGGCTATCATTTGAACATAGCTATCTGGCAGCAGGCAGGAATAACGAAAGGAACGTGGACTTAAAGGAACAATCATTGCACAACGTCCAAGACGTTACGTGAGTCCTATTCGACTAATATGTGATTAATAATATTTATTGTATCACTTTCCTCCTAGAATACTAGTTCCAATAGTCTATAAATACTTCATGTATATTTCCTATCAAAGGAACGAACTCCGAATTAATAATACCGCTGCACGCTGCCTAAATTTCATCTGCTCTCGTAGATATAGCTCTCGTAGTTGGACTAACTTCATCATTTGGTGCTCTCATTGAGAGAACGATTTACGACAACGATGGTTGGATCGTACAATCACAACTGTGTGGGTAGCAATCAAGGCGGTGCTCGTTTTATTCAGATCGTGATTGAAGACGAAGGTCTAGGTCACGGCAGATCGATTCCCGGAGGCGCAACGACAACGTGGCGGCTCAAGGCGATTTGAGGAATCAACTCCGAGGCGTTGGGAGTTCTAGCATCCAGCGGCGCGACCACCGCAGTTCCAGACACCGGGCACTGGGAATCTCATCCCCAACGTTGATCCAGGCCAGGCTTTGGCGAGTTTGGCAACATTCCAGAGGGTTGTGGAGACCTTCACTACCGTTTTCCAAGGCATTATCCCTGACACTAATGAAAGACCTCCTTCCCCTCACCAAGCTCCATCTGTTCCCCAGCGAGAGGAAGAAATCCATGCGCAGCAACAAAGGAACTCTCCATCAGCCAGGTCTCAATGATCCCATCACTTTAGGCAGACCCCGAGGGCCTCAGCGATGGATCGGATGGGCGGACGGAGGATCTCTGTGCATGATAGAATCGATCTCCTCCAGGGCTGAACGAAGTGAGGAGGCATCATCAGCGGTTGTTTGTTCCCATCTCCGCAGTGCGCATGGGGGAGATCTCAGGGACGAGATCAACACTAACAGGCAGGCCCGCTGAGATTATCGATCTCCACCTCGGGCCCGAGCATGCCATGGTAATGACGACCTCTGAAGGAGACTTGACGAGCTCGGAAGGGAGGTGGATGGCAGGATCAACCCTAACCATGATGTGAGGATTCCCGAGTCATTCACTCGCCAAATCATGGATGTTCCATTGCCGCAAAGGTACATGCCTTGCAATATTGAGGCCTACCGAGGAAAAACCGACCCCAAGCACCATGTCTCCGGGGTATGTGTCTTATATGGTGATGATGGGGTATGATGATGCAATCAAGTGCAGAGGGTTCTCAGTGACCCTAGATGGGCCACCCTGGGAGTGGTATGATTCTTTACCAGATGGAAGAATCCGGAATTTCCGGGAGTTGGTTCATGCATTCGTAGCACGGTTTGCCAGCTCTAAGGATTCCAAGAAGAATTTCCCTCACCTCTTGGGGATCAGACAGGGACCCTAGGAGAGCTTGGTCGACTTTCTAGCTCGTCAGAGGGATGAATCGGTGAAGGTGGACGACTTGGATGACAAATCCATTGTCGCCATTCTCATCAATGCCCTGAGGTCGAGTGAGTTGTACAAAGAATTTGTGTGCAGTGCAACCCCCCGACCTCACTTGATGAAGCTTTACTGCGAGCCAATGTGCATGCTGGGGTGGAAGAGGCTGAAAAGCGGAAGAGAGAGGAAGAGATTGGAAAGCATCAACCTGAAGATGGGAGGAAAAAGAATTCATAAAAGGAAACCCATCATGACCAAGATAAAGGGAGTGGATCTAAGAGAAAGAAGAAAAGCTGGGGAAAGGGCAAATCGGGCGTCCCCGATGGACCTCTGTCTAGTCAGTCAGAATTTTCACCATTGACACATCCAGTTAGTACTGTCCTGGATTACGCGGCGAAACAAGGTTTGAATATGATCCATGAAAATTGTAACGTTGTCAACAATCAGGCCACTCGAGGTAAGTACTGCAAGCTCCACAAGAGCGGTACTCATGAAACTGTTGATTGTTATGTCCTAAAAAAATACGTGGAAAGGCTCATCCGCGAGGGGCAGTTGGATCAGTTCGTGAAGAAGAGCCGACAGGGACAACACCCTCAAAACAAGAACACCTGGAACAAGGGGAAAGAAGAGCCGGCCTCAACCTTCAAGAAGAGGGAGGTTGGAGCCCAGCACGAGGATGACGAGGAAGGGGAAGATTCAGGCTGGCAGAAGCGTCTGCATGTTAACCAAATCTACGGCGGACCTGTAGGTTCTAAAAATCGTTATAGGCGTCCGACTAGTCCCCGCCTAGGCGCTAGACGGTGGCCGGGTGCCCCGATTTTCGTCTAGGCGCTCCGACTAATTGGTTTTCCGTCTAGGTGAATTAGTCAGCCGCCTATGGCGCCTAGTTGCCCACCCAGAGCGCCTAATCAGCCTCCTAGGCCATCTAGATTCACCGAACATTAGTTTACTTTTTAATTTTATTTATTTAAACGATATAAATATTTTAACTTTAGCCACGGATATAAAGAAACGAAGTTGTAAATTAAGATAAAACCTACTACCTCCGTCCCCTTTTTATTGGGACGGAAGAGAGTGACACGAGTTTTAAGAAAAGTGGGTTTGTGTGGTTGATATTAATTGATAAAGTAAGAATAAAGTAAGAATGATTTTGAGCCACACAAACTTTACCGAATAAGGTATGAGACAATTAAATAAGGACATCTTAATATGGTAAAACGAGACATTTAAAAGGGGACGAAGGGAGTATATGTGTTTCTATATATACCTAAATTTTATTATTATATATATGAAAGAATGGCCTTATTATTACTTGTGGGGTTTTAATAGACCAAAATATGACTAATTTTTAGAATTGCCAAAAAGTTACTAAATCTAAGCTGCCCAACCCTTTTCCTCTCCCGATATGCGGCCCAGACCTTTTCCTCTCCCCAAGAATACGAAGCATCTCCCAACCTTCAATGAAAGCCGCCCATACTTGACTGTAGACTCTCTTTCAACCTTCAATCACGCCTCCAACGACAAAGCCTCCGCCGTTATAGCTCTCCAATCTCCGCCGCTCCGCCGCCATAGCTCTCCAATCTCTGCCGCTCCGCTGCCATAGCTCTCCAATCTCCGCCGCTCCGCCGCTCCGCCGCTCCGCCGCCGTTCTCTTCTTCTTCTTCTTCTTCTTCTCATTTCTTTTTGGTCGATGGTCGATTGCCACGCCTTGGCTAGCCTCTCCGTCATCCCAGATGGCCACCGGTGATGGATCCGCGGCCTTGATGAACGACAACTCCGATTTAGGACCGTCGGTTCTGGATCTGCCGTCTTTGATGGACAACGGCTGCGATTTGTGGCTGCCTGTGCCAGATCTGCCATCTCGGTGGACGGCGAGTTGGTGGGGGTGAGATGAGGGTTCTGTGGTGGAAGAGTGGTGCTATGGCTAAGATTTCTGGCGAACTTGTAGGAGAGAGGCCTAGGGGAGGACAGGGGCGGCGCAGGGAGCAGGGGAGGGGGACCGGGAGTGGGGTTGGGGGCTGGCGAGTTGGTATGTAGGGCTAGGGGATGGTCATCGGAGATTCAGCGGTGGTCGGTGGTTGTGACGAGTGAGGGCTGGGGCTGTGGTGGTGTCATTGGAGAATGAGAATGACGCGTTTATGTGGCGGCGTCACTGTGGTCGCCGGTGTAACTGCAGCGATGTCACTATGGCTGGTGGCGGTGTCACTGCGGCCGCCGATGATGTAACTGTGGCGGTGTCACTATGACCGGCGGCGGTGTCACTATGACCGGTGGCAGTGTCACTACGGTCGCCGGTGATGTAACTGTGGCGGTGCCACTATGGCCGGCAACGGTGTCACTATGGACGGCAGCGATGTCACTATGGCCGCCGGCGGTGTCACTATGGCCGCCAGCGGTGTCACTGTGGCGGTGTAATAAAAGGAACAGTGACATAAATTTTTTGCAGTGACATCTTGTTTTCTAATACCACATATATGACCTTCTTGATCACTTTTTTGCCCCTTTTTAAAAGTGATCACTTTTTTTATAATTGGTTCAAAATTAGTAATATTCAAATAAAAACCCCTATATATTTATAACATAATGAAGTTAAGTGATTAGTTATCATATACTACATATGATTAAATGTGATAATTCTATCATTCATGTTTGTTAATGTATATCTATATATGTATATATATTTTACACACACAAAATTACAATATTACTTATCATATGTATGCAAAAATATAGATAAAAATTCAAGTTCTTTGTATCCGACTAGTCCCCGACTGGGTGTCCGCCTAGCCGCCTAGGCGCTAGGCGCTAGGCTGGCGCCCGACTAGACTAACGCCGGCCTAACGCCTAACGCCTTTTAGAACAGAGAACATACATCAAGTAATAGACTAGAAGTGTTTTGAATGTACAGTATACTAGATAGGTGCCCGGTTGTATTCAAATTTACAATAATATCTTTTCGATGTTCATTCTATTTATATTAAAAGAAAATTATGTCATCAGATGAATGCAATGTTTCCCTAAATAATTGAATGGAGATGAAGAGCACGTCACTACATGCACGGAAAGCGCTATGTATTGAATTGGGATAGTCAATTTTTTTTTTTTAAGAAAGGAGACCCACCGTTTAAAGATGTAGGCCATCGGTGATCCAGAGTTTCATTACTCCATGCTAGTATGCTATGTTGCACCGATAATTCACCCCGATGTCATATCCGCGTATTCGATACTCACCGATACACGCCCTGTACGTACTGGGTCCGTATCCGTAATTTAATAAAAGTATCGGGCTTAATTTTAAAAATACTGATACTTTTGATACTCGTGTCCGTGAACCGATCGATACGCATATCTGACCCTGTAACCCTCATTTCATACACGACATGACGAAAGTTTAGTAGTCGTCCAAACGACCACAAGATGTGGAACATTAATAAAGATGATTTCGGGAGTATGGAAAATAATGGAATACTATAATTTTTCATTTTATCGCTTGATGAGCTTTAATTGAAACAAAATTTAGATGTAAATGTAAATAGCGAACAAGAAAATGTTGTTTGAATTTAAATCAAAATATCAATACTTTAGTTTCTTTAGCCTAATCTTTGAAATTTAATTATAATAGTTAATTTTTTGTTCTATTATTATTTTATTTATGAACTCCTGAATTATATATATTTGCAAATTATACTCTATATTTTTATTTTTTAAAAATATACCCCCGTACCCGTATCCTATAATTTTTTAAATTGCTGTGTCGCCGTATCCGTATCCGCGTATTGACGTATCGACGTATCCGTGCAACAGGTAGTACGTAAATGCTTCCATGCAAATTGTTATAGAGTGACATTTGACTAAGGGTTCCATTAAATTTTATGTAAAGCTTAACCATTACTTTTTTACATTATTTATGATAACTTGTTATGAGTATTTGTGTAGCACAAATTAAAATATACTATGTATATTTTTCGTAGTATTTTATAAACTGAAATTTTTTATTAGTAGTATATAAACTAAAATCTAACCAATAACTTTTGATCCAAAAGTTAAAATGCAAACTAGTGCCCATTTGTAATCTCTTACTAGTAAGGCATTTTACACAATGCAAATCAAAATGCATGGGTAAGTATAGTACTGAGTACGTCATGTTTTAGAATTGTAAAGGCTGTAACAATTTCTGATTAAATTTATTGGAAATGAAAATTTTGAGTTTCTTTCAAATATTTTTCTTTATTCAATTGATTAAACAGATTTAAAATTTAATTATTGTATAATCAGCTGAATCAATTCATCATATTCGACCGGGTTTTGAGAAAGCCTTTTTATTAGGAGTATTTTAGTTGCTTCATTTATTTTTTCTCTCTTTTTTGTTCTAAATTAGAAAGTCCATGAAATTTAAAGTCCATGAAATAATTTTTGTCATTATTTAAAGAAATTAACAATATTTTCAAAATTTTGATTTCTAACACGGAGTATATTAATAAATAAAATATAGTCAAAATAGATTATATAATTAAATAGTATACATTTCAACATGTTGCATCTTTTTAGAAAGTTGTATTCACTAGTGGAAAAACGCCAAATAGAGGCGCTTCATTTGAGGCGCTTATATATACAAGTGCCTTTAATTTTTATTTTTATTCAAATCCGTGCGGCACTTTTTAGTCTGAAACGCCTCCAAACTAATTTCCGCTCGTAATTTTAGTTTTAAATTTGGGATACCTGCGGCGCTTATAAGGAACAAGTGCCTCTAACCTTTTTTATTTTTTCCGATCATCACGCGTGCGTCGCTTCTTAGACCAAGCGCCCGCAATTGGAACGCGTGCGTCGCTTCTATCAAATAAGCTCCTCCAAGGCTTTTCAATCTGCTAACCCTAACGCCCGATCAAAACGATCGATTACAGATCGTAAGTTCAGCCCTTGCCGTGGCGACCCGAAGGAATCTCCAGCCTCGCCGCCCGACGCTGTGCTTGCCGCCGACTACTGCGCCGCTGTCCACTGTTTTCCTAGCCGCTGCCACCTTCGATCTGCCCTGCTTGCCGCCGCCGTCGACAGATATTTTTGTCGCCGAGTCTGAAAGCACAGATCCGAACTCCACGTCTTTCAGATTCCAAATCTTCGTGGATCATAAGAACAAAGGTGACCCTAACCTCCGAAATCACTTCTCATGTAGGTATTTACTTTCAGAAGTTTAACTAAAGAGGATTTGCTGATTATTTTGTGATTTAATATGGTTCATTCAGCTTACTTTCTTACAAATATGCATATACTGGGAATACGAACATCTCAAACTAGCAATGGTTGACTTAAAAGACTTCACTTTAACTTAAACATGGCAAAAAACAATCCAGATTGAACCTTCTAAAATTTAAAAAAAAAAGGTTTTCAACTGTTAGCCTAAAATTCTTCATTTTTTGAACCTTGGTATCACCCAAGAACTACCAGGGGTTCAATATCTCACGTATCAATATATTTCGTGTTTGATCATACGGCATGTTTCCCCTTTTACAGCTGGGTTGGACTTTTGCAAGTGTTTAATTGAACCTTCAGGTTGCTCTATAACCTGTATATGGTTTACGTTGATCTAATTTTCAATTAGACCTTTTTCTATTATGGTAGTGAGGAGATGCTCTAAGATTATGGAAACAAGGTTCATAGTATATTTGGGGATAACATACTATCCCCCTATAATGAAGAAGCTATTGGTGGATCAATGCATCAAGCACCTCCAGTTGATCAAGAATTGCTTTGTAGTGTTAAAGATCTTTGAAGAAAGTTCTTGCATCAAATGGTTAAACAGCTGGTATGTTTATATAACGCTTGAGATAAACACTTGGTATATATCAAACTTGCATATATAAATGCATAATTTAAAATTATTATGATTGAGAAAGTTCAGGTGTATGTCATTTAGGAAGTCTAATTTACCTCTAAGAGAAGACCTTAAAAATCAAAATCATCATCAAAATGACTGAAAAAACTGCATATTTCTTGCACTCCATTTCTTCCGACTTCATTCAGCTATGAAATTTCATTTTCAGTAATCTGTTTTTTCCTTTAATTATTCCTTCACATTCAATTTCTTCATAATTTTCTGTAATGCAGAGAAGATTGAGGTTGAGGAGATTGAGACTTGGATGTTGTTGTTGTAGAGGAGATTGAGCTATCTTCTACCTATCATCAGATTTTGGTTAGCAATAGGGCTAAACAAAGTATTCTTTAAGCAGTTTTGGGCTCTTGGCAATATGTTCTCCGAGAGATGAGGTTTTCATGATTCCTAATTCTTTTTTCCTAATCCAGACAATACTTCGTTAGTGTAGAGGAAAATGGTGGATCAATGCATCAATTCTACACTTCAATTCTTTTTTGTTAACATATTTTCCTTAGAGACCGACAAAGGGATTCTTTTCTTCTTTCTTCTGAACGGTCACTTAATGAAAGAAATTCTTCACCTTATTGATTTGTAATGCTATTTTGTTTCTGGTTTTTGAATCTTTGTTTCTCTTCCGGTTGAGTTTGATTTCCATGGTGGATGATGAAATGTGTGAACGTTGCTGCAGGTGAGGTCTGGTTTGGTGTGTTTGTTGCTGGTGTAGCATCACAGACTTATTTATATTTACATTTCCATTCTGTTTTTTAGGTTTTCAAACATGTGATAAAGAAAGAAATTTCTGATAGTGAAAGTTATGAAAATAAGCAACCATGGCATCTCAGTCTGATTCACCATGGCATCACAGGTTTTAAAGTGTTGTTTTCAACTATTTATATTTTGTATTATATGTTGTATTAAATATATTATGTAAACAAGTCATTATAATTTTGAGTTCATTTTTAATTGTTGTACAGACATTCAGGTTTAGAGTCCAAGGAGAGGACGAGGACCATATGCACTCGAAGAATTCAATGATATATCTAGAATATCTAGTCTAGATTATTTTTAGATGTAATGTATATGTGTTAATTTTATTTTGTTCCGAGCACTATTGTGAGTTAACTTTAAAATAAAAAATTGGTGTTATTTATTACGTAGTACAATTTTGAGAACAAATTTTGTATCCCTATTTTGTTACATTTGAATTTATTCGAATGGATATTTGGATTGATCCAGGCGTTTCAATAACTTCTAAATCTACTGAAATTAATTGAAATAAATAAATTTACAAAAAAAAATTAAAATTAGAGGCACTTTTGTGCTATAAGCGCCACAAACAGAAATTAAAACAAAAAAAATTGAGGCGCTTCTAACCTACAAGCGCCGCACGCGTCCGCGTAGTTTTTACAATTTGGAGGCACTTCTCATTGAATAAGCGCCGCAAACTTTTCGGGAAAAATAAAATCAGAGGCGCTTCTGAATTAAAAAGCGCCTCCGATAACGATTTGCGGCACTTTTTTTAGAGGCGCTTCAAAGCGCCGCACGTGACAAAAAAAAAGCGCCTCTAATCGACTTTTTTCCACTAGTGATTATATCATCGACATGCACCAAAAAGCTATGAGTATCTAGTCTAGTCGAGCTATCATATATTCCCTATGTTCCCCTAATATTGGGACGGAAGAGAGTGATGTGATTTTTAAGAAAAGTAAAATTATATGTTTGATAATAAGTTGATAAAGTGAGAATAAAGTAAGAATGAATTAGAGCCACACAATTTACCAAATATGGTATGAGACAATAATAGAGGATATCCAAAAATGAAAAATAGGACAATTATAGGGGCAGAAGGAGTGCTACGTGTGTGTGTGTGTGTGTGTATAGAGAGAGAGAAAAGATCAGGTGAGAAGTGCCCTTAAAATGAGAAGTGAGAAGTAATCTCAGCCCTTGGATTTGCATCTTATCTTACAACGCAGTAAACTTATAGACTAAATATAGGAACTTATGAGTTATGACCAATAAAGCATAACTTATAAAGCTCTCCATGATAATTACAAAAATGCCACCGAGTCAAAAAAATTTCCATTCGTAATTATTTTTTTGCGGTGGCATTTTCGTAATTATTTTCGAGGGGTCTATCAGTTATGATTTATTGGTTAAAAGTTCCTATATTTAGTCTACAAGTTTAACTTCACAGTTCTCAGCCTAAGAGCAATCCGCTTCCTATATATATACATATGCATACATACATACATACATACATACATACATACATACATACATACATACATATATATATATATATATATACTCCCTCCGTCCCTAAATTATCTTCAATCTTTCCTTTTTGGTCCGTCCCTAAATGATCTCCTCTTTCCTTTTTTGGCAAAGGATTTGTGGTTCACAACAATTCTTACACATTTCTCTCTCCTCTGCACAACTCTCCACCACACAAAACCCACTATCTTAATCCCCGTGCCCGGTCAAAATGGGAGGTAAATTAGGGACGGAGGGAGTATATATATAGGGAGGGGTAGGTTCAAGTAAAAAGTAGTCTTCCCATGAAAAGTGAGAACAAATCTTGGCCTTCCATCACTTGAAAATGGATGGATTAGATGAACTTTAAACACAAGAGATTATTTCAAAAAATGTGCAAACGTTTATACTATAAAGTGGATAGTTACTGATTAAAAGTGCATTCATGCGTTTCAAAAAAGATTGTTAATTTTTTCCAGCTTGTGCACTTTTTATTTTGTACGGAGTACCATATTGCTTTTTTGTGTTCTACATGTGCACTTTTTGACTATTCTGATGCACATTTGCCACAATATTTTCAATAAAAATTCTCCATAATTACAAATATGTCACCGCGTTTTCAACCTAAAAATTGATCTCTTCCATCCATTTTTTCACATCAATGACCAAGATTTGTTCTTATTTTTCACCTAAGAAGTACTTTTTATTTGAACCAAACTCTCTCTCTATATATAATATCGATGTGTATATATATACACACATATGGATTGATGGATGTGATCTCCAAGCTAAGATAATAAAGTACGTCATTAAGAAGCTAAGCCAGGTAGCCAGGGATGGATTGCAGTGAGCTGATTCCTGTGCTGGTTATGGTGATCGTGCAGTTAGGATATACCGGAGTGAATATCATTGCGACGGCCGTTATGGGCGCCGGCATGAATCCCTTTATCCACATAGCTTACCAGCAAATTTTCGGCAGCCTTGCCATCATTCCCTTGGCTTTTTTCATGGAGAGGTACGTAAGTAGTATATATGACTATATCTATACATATATATTTGATATATGATCTTTAAATACGTAGTATAAAAAAATTCTTGAGTAAAAATATTTTCGAATTTGAAGCTAGCTAAGAGCACTATACTTTTACTCTTTAAATTAATTTTTGCTTGACAAATAATACAAGTACTCCGTATCAATTATCTCCTATATTTAAAGTCCAAAATATGACGTCGCGCAAAATTTTCAAGATGATGTTAAATTGCTCCTATTTAGAAGGAAAACTATACACTAGCTCCCTTTTTAGAGTTACATTATTCTTATTCCTATTTTAGGAATTTTTCATATAGTTAATTAAGCATTTCAAAATATATTACGGACTTATGTAGTACGTACAACCTTCGTCCCACAATGATTGGGACAAGAGGATGTGACACAACTTCTAAGAAAAAGTGGAACTAAGTGATTGGTATTGAATTACGTACTCCTTAATAAAGTGTGAATAAAATAAGAATACATTGTATCCACCCAAATATTATCAAATATGGTACGAGACAATCTTAATGAGACAGACGAAAAGCTAAAACGGGACAAAGTGAGGGGTAGGAAGGGAGTAATATATTTCATAATCACTAAAGTCTTTTTATATTCTTAATAATTATACTTTGGGTTTCGCTTCTTCTTTTCTGATTCTTCTTCAATATTTATATTTTATAATGATTAATGTTTTATTTTTCAGATTTGAAAGGAACTCTTAATTAATTTAGAGGTTTAGATTGCTCTCAAAAATGATTTTCCTGGTTTGAGTTATTTCTAGATTTGTTAAACGTATTGTTGTGGTATAGGGTTATTGACATGAGGTGGTTCTGGTAAACAAATATGAAGGATTAAGGATGCAATATGCACTTTCTTTTGTTTTTAGTATCGTGACACTAAAAATCAAGCTGTATTTCTGAAAATTAAACAAATGTTCTTGCTTGGACAAAAATTATTTTCTCGAACGATATATGTTATGATTGATTAGATTTTAAATTAAGAAAATTGTCGCAATCGATATAGATTAATAATATCGATCTCCATGAAGTTTGGAATATAATTGAGGTACATGTATTAAATTCTTAGAGATTCTTAATCATCCATCTTCAATTATGACAATTTTAAGAATATAATAAAAGGGTAAAAAGAAAGAGAAGAGAATAAGTTAGTATATCTCATCTTTTTTTGGATAGGAGGCATATCTCATCTTATATGCAGGTACTGATCGTACGTATTATTTTTTGGGTGTAATTAATTCATTGCAGGAAAACAAGGCCCAAAATGACTTTGAGGATATTTTTCCAAATATTTATGTCGTCACTCTTTGGGTACGTATTTCCATCATGATTTACATTCTTGTAAATTTTCACATTTCAAAATCTCATCAAATGTGTAGAGGAATTGAAATCGTACTAGAGTAATTAAACTCGAGATTATATATTGGAATTTTTTGAAAGGATTTATATATTGGAATTAATAAATCAATTTGACACGTTTGCAAAATTAAAAAATAAAACAATTAGACACGTAAACTAAACTTCAAAATCCAAATTAGAAACAAAGAGCCAGTTGTACCGTGCGCACGATACAACCGGCCCTTTTTGGCTACGCGCTTCTGCGTCAATCTTGCTATGCACTTCTTCTTCTGTTTCGCACCAAGCTTCGCACCAGCTTTTCTGATCTCGTCTGGTTCTTTGATCTGGCTTCGTCTAGTTGCTTCGTCGCCGGAGAAACAGAAACAAAAATGGCTCTTCGCTTTGTCTGGTTGCTCATGGTTGCAGCTCGCTTATCCCCTTCTTCTCTAGAACGGACACAGCAGATCTGTTTCGCCTCCCCCCCCTCTGTCTTTCTTTTCACTCTTTTCTTTTTCTCTCTTTTTCTTATTCAATTTTGGTGTTTGAGATTGTGATTTGGGAAGACAAAGTGAGGCTACTTCAAACAACGGAATCCCTACGGCTATTGATCTCAAATGAGTTTTTATTAAACTCAAATGAGTATACACATAAAAGAAATGGACATACACAACTGAATATTAAGCACATTAAAAATGAGTTTTATATTAAACTCAGATGAGTATACGCCTCAAAGAAATGAACATACACAACTGAATATTAAACACATTAAAAATGAGTTTTGTGTTACACTTAAATGAGTATAACGCCCAAAATCAATGAGCATACACAAATGAGCTTTTGAATTTTTTGATACTCATTTTGTAAATTATGCGTGATCATTTGGTACTGCTTTATGCTCATATTAAAATGATGCGCATATAACGCCCAAAAACAATGAACATACACAAATGAGCTTTTGAATTTTTTGATACTCATTTTGTAAATTATGTATGCTCATTTGGTACTGCTTTAATTTATGCTCATTTTAAAATGATGCACATATCAATATATCGCCCAAAATCAATGAGCATGCACAAATGAGCTTTTGATTTTTTTTTATACTCATTTTGTAAATTATGTATGCTCCTTTGGTATTGCTTTATGCTCATTTTAAAATGACGCACATATCAATATATCGCCCAAAATCAATCAGCATGCACAAATGAGCTTTTGATTTTTTTTATACTCATTTTGTAAATTATGTATGCTCCTTTGGTATTGCTTTATACTCATTTTAAAATGATTCACATGTCAAATATAACGCCCAAAATCAATAGCATACACAAATGAGCTTTTGAATTTTTTGATACTCATTTTGTAAATTATGTATCCTCATTTGGTACTGCTTTATGCTCATTTTCAAATGATGCACATATCAAACATATCATACTACATTAGATTCACATATTGAAATTAATTATAAACATAATTTAAGAATTTTTTTTATACGAAAAATAATAAAAAGGAACTCAATTAGAAGATATGAAACAGAGGTCACTGATGCTCATTGTTAGGCTCCTAATACTCAGAAGAATAGACTCGATGCTCATTCAAATTACATCAATGCTCATCTAAGAGAAACCATGAACTTCGTCAAAATTACAAAACTATCACCGGCTGTACGGTGTCAGCCGTACAGCTAGCTGTATGGTACACGCTTCCGGCAAGAAGCGCTCCTCCATTATTGTTTAAAATAAAAAGGGCGGATGGGATGGGATATGATATATGGACAATGAAATGCAGGCTGACTGGGGATCAAACGGCATACTTTGTGGGGCTAAAGCATTCCACTCCCACCATTGCAACGGCTTTGGCTAACCTCATTCCAGCCGTCACTTTTATCATAGCCGTCCTCTTCAGGTAACTTTACACTTAGTTTCATATTTCATAAATGATAGATTACATTATTAATATTGAATAATAAAATTTAATAAAGTTATAAATGACAAGTGTATATAAAAAATTATGCATCCAAAGATAAGATTGTAGACAAAATTTAAAAAAAAAAAAATCCTAAACAGAAGGTAAATGTAACAAATTTGAAATTTACTCAAGTAGGAGTATGATTGTTTTGTTCTCAAAACAAGACCCGTGCATTTTTATTTAAGGAATTTTTAATCCTTTTATTGTTTAAATAGAATTGCTTTATATCCTCTATTTGGAAAAGAAAAACACTTAGTTCTCTTTTAATTTTTTTGTGTGTGTTTACTTTTACTCTTATTTTGAGCAATTTCTTATAAAATTTTAGAATATATATATAGGGGTTTGGGGTTGAGGGGGAAGCTGCAACCGCCCCTGCCCTAGACAAGCATATGGGTCCGAGCAAAAAAAATCTTCTCATTTCTAAATCTTCCAATCATACCCTCAATAATTTTGAAAATAATACACTATTACAACTATTTTTTTGGATTTATCCTTCCTTCCATCGCTCTATTCCACTATCTTCACTTTTGAAATGAGAAGATTTTAAAGTTTCATAAATGATACACAGATTACAATTTAAAGAATATTTAAACTCCGATCCCTATAATTTAAAAAAAATAACAAATTTATATATCTAGAATATTTAAGGAAATTTTAGGGTTCAGAGTATTAGAAAGTACTTCACTACTCCTCTATACTCCACATTCTCAAATGGTTGTACAATTGCATTAGAATATACGACTATATAATTATTTTTAAGCAAAGGCCAAAATGACGTCGTTTAATTCCTTTTTAAAAAAATATTGGAACAACTGCCCCCCATGGTGGATGCGTCCATGAATACGTGGACCAAATTACTTTATTTTTCCAAAAGGTGGAATCCCACCCCAAGAGCCCCACATTCCGACCCGACAGGATGGTGAAGGAGTAAGTCACGGGGATTCAGTCCGCCTAATTATGATAGGCCTCATACCCATGCGATCCAGAGGTCCAGCCCAACATGAAGCAGGAGCTATAACCTCCACATGGCTACCCACCACTCAACCAACTGAGCTACCTTTTGCCCCCTGCTCTACTAATCTTTTACCCCATTTACAGTACTTTATTTTGCACTCCTATTTCCCTTTACTTTAACAAGGGTAATTTTGGAAAGTCAACTTTACTTTCTTTCCTCCCCCAAAAACCCGTAAAGTTGAAAGGCTAAAGGGTCAAATAGGTACATGAACTAACTTAAAGTGTTCAATTAGCCCCTTATATAAGAGGTTCTGCCCGACCATCGCCAATTGGGGCAGTTTCCGGTGGAATTTTTTGATGAAATTTTTTGAGCATCTTCTTCATTAAGTCTAGTTTACCCATACCAAATTTCGGCTAAAAATTCAACCGGGAAAGCAGTCAAATGATTTTTTGAAGGTAACTCCGCAGTTAAACAGCGCAGTACATTTCGAAAAATCATTTGACTGTCTTCCCGATTTAATTTTTAGCCGAAATTTGATATGGGTAAACTAGACTTAATGGATAATATGCTCAAAATATTTCATCAAAAAATTCCACCGGAAGCCGCCCCAATTGGCGACGGTCGGGCAGAACCTCCTATGTAAGGGGCTAATTGAACACTTTAAGTTAGTTCATGTACCTATTTGACCCTTTAGCCAAGTTGAAATGGGAAGTTAATTTTCTGGAGGGAGGGAGTATTTATATATGGGTGCATGTGTGTGTACATAGTTTTGTTCTTGCATTGTACATATGAAAAAGGATAAGTAAATATATTGTGTGGTGTAATGAATTAAGCTTGCTAGGTAGTAAAGTAGGTAGCTACCTAGCTATATGAAATAATTTGACGTACGTTGTTGCAGACTTGAAAGGGTGGGATTAAGAACAAAGGCAGGGAAAGCGAAGATTTTGGGGACCCTAATATGCATTGGTGGGGCGATGTTGCTAAGCTTTTACAGGGGAGGCGTTGTGATTGGGCAGTCCAGCATTTACTGGAAATATGCCAAAAATACAGTGGACAAGAATAGTTCTAATCACCCAAGCAGCCATGCAGATTTGTTGTTGGGGCCTTTCATGGTCCTGCTCAGCGTTTGTTTCTATACTGCCTTCCTAATCACCCAAGTAAGCTAGCTATGCTAATATATATAAGTGCTCATCCCACCAATGTTTAAGACTAATATAATTAATTACTTTTGAAATTTTGGTTGAATATATAACAGACAAGACTGGGAAAGGAGTATGGAGCACCATACACTAGCACTGCTATAGCCTGTGTGCTTGCAAGTATTGAGTGTGTGACAATTGCAGTTTGCACTGATCACAACATCTCTGATTGGGCTTTGACTCCCATGAGAGCTGTCTCCACCATTTACAATGTACGCACGTAATTAACTAACATCTATCTATATATATCCTCAGTTGTTAATCGATCATTATAAGTACTTAATTTGAAACTTTGCTATGTATGTATGTATAATGATGGACATGCATGAATGCAGGGGTTAGTGTATTCAGCACTAGCAATCCTGCTGACTTCATGGTGTGTAGAGAGGAAGGGGCCTTTGTATGTTGCGGTTTTCAACCCTTTGCTGCTCGTCTTTACTGCCATTCTCAGCTGGGCTTTTCTTCGCGAAACCATACATACCGGCACGTAAGTCTACTGTATATCAGATTAGACTAGACTTTGATAGTTATAAAACAAGACATCCACCTGCGGGCAATAGGCCTTCCAGGTCAAATAAGACCGGACCTAAAAAGTAGGGTCCAATTAAAAACATGTACGTATATCATCCGCTGGCTAAACCAATAATTATATTGCACCTGCTGGTTTTATTTGTTATTTTAGTTTTAATTTTGAGAGGGGAAAAGACTCAATTATTATGCATGTTTTGTTTGTTAATATTATAATCCAGAGTGTTGGGGTCAATCCTAATTATAGCGGGGCTCTACGTTGTTCTGTTGGGAAAGAAGAACGAGGTGGACGTGATTAAAGTAGAAGAAGACAAATTGAAGGAAGCAGCAGGCGAAAGAGAGTGCTAATTAATTGATAATAATTGTGCTAGCTTAGCTAATATGGGGCTGCCAACTTTATGACCGGTCATGAACCCAACAACATAGGAGTATATACTCCGTATTCGTTATCTACACGCGATTTGGTAGATGCCAAGTGCTCAAAACTTGTACGTTACGTTGTATTTTCATATAATTGTTTCTAGCATTATATTTAGCATGTGGAATATTACTCAATTGCACACAAACTTTATGTATGTGTTTACCCAATAGATGAACACAGAGAGACGCGAGACATCTCTTTGCCATAACCAGAGCATGGATCGTTTCCAAACACTCTATAAGAATATAATTTCAATATTGTGGTAATAAATCAGCTAAGAGAGTTTAAGAGGCAAGTGCAAGACTTCTTTATATTTGAGTCCAATAACCCTAAATATGTAGTAATATCCATGTGAGGTTTAAGAGGCAAGTTCAATAACGAGTGCGGGTTAATATCTAGTGCCCTCGAGATAAAATCAATAATATTTATGTTTCAATAGGTTAATATTTAATATTTCTCTCTTTTAAGCATATGAAATAAAATATTGCACTTATGCTTCACATCGAGTTCGGGGTGGTTGTTGGGTGTGTTTCGAAAAACAAAGAAAATTAATTAATAAAAATTAATTAAATAAAATGACAAAACGAAAACAAGAAATGAGATGAAGTAGAACAAGTCAAAGCTCGTGCAACGCACGATTTCCTTAAAACGTATTCGTTGCCTCCCGGGGTGCTAGGAGCGTTGCAACGATCGTTTCCCAGGATACGATGACTTCGAACGATAGTTTAGCACTCAAACTATGGTTCCAACGAACAAGAACAATGTCGTGAACACTGAAAGATTTTTTCGGAGAAGACTGGAGTGTTTTTGAGCTAAAAGAGAGTGCAGTACGTATGTGTGATGTGTCTTTTTGCAAGGCAGCTACCAGCCTTTTAAAGGGGTGGATTTGCATGTGTTAATGGCCTGTTTAAGGCATAGGAAAAAAATGGAACGTAAAGGAAGAACAAAAAATAACGTTATCTTTAGAAGATAGGATTTTCGGACGGCATTCGTGTCCGCATGTCGCCCGCGCACGCAAGTCGCGCTTTTTGTTCTTCGGTTTCGGGATTTGATTCGCACCCCCCCCCCCCCCCCCCCCCCGCGCGCGTGAGAGAGCCTTTCCCTTTAGGAAGCTTAACTCTTTAGGGGGGGTTTCCCTTTATAAAGGGTTCAAATTCCCTTGTGATTTTCGGTGTGGGAAAAACCCACACTAAAAACCCACATTTTCCTACTTTTCTCCATTCCAACGGGTAAACTTCGAAAAGCGATTTCTCATTCACCCGTTATCCGTTTTGAGTGTACCATATATCGAATTGTAGCCCTAAGCAAGGACAATCCGAAACCACTTTGACCCGACCCAAATCGAAAGTACACCTCACTCAAAAAATTGCCCCAAAATGACCATTTAATGCAATTTTAACACACTTTTTCCAACAATCCCCCACATGAATGAAAATTGATTTTTCGAGACTTAAAAAAGACACGAAGATAGGAGGACACGTTGTGTTCACCGGATGATCCCTGCATACGGAGAGGTAGGTTTAATCCTTTGAACCTTCCGCTGTAAAGACACGTTTATTTACTGGCTGTATAGTGGACTCGATGTCCTTGAACTATACTGACGTCGTGTAAACATTGACTTATCTTTACACAGGAACCTTCCAACTTTGTTCCGTTCTCATGGATGTGCCCGTTTTGGCCATGGGTCACCGTCCTGGTTCTGCAAGAGTTTCTAAAGAACTGAGCCTTTACAGTTCTCCTTTGAAGCGACCCTCTTCTCTCTCACATAGGTGATTCTTTCACGAGTATCCCGCATACTCTTCCAATGTTATCGAGTAGATCAACATTTTAGAATCATTAAAGCAAACGTTTTTGCTAACCTTATGCGGGAGTCACTGTTTCAACGAGGAGTGGGTAGGAGTCCAGGACCCCCACAGTGACCATCCTTCGCTCTATAATTTAGTTGTCCCATTTGAACCTAGGACCAACTAGGTTAGGTATCCACTATAGAACTTTTCAATTCACGGGCTTTAATCCCATTCCTCGTGTCAACTTCTCCAACAATTCTCTATCCAATGCCTTGGTTAGCGGATCCGCTATGTTATCCTTTGACTTCACGTAGTCAACAGTGATAACACCCGTTGTGAGAAGTTGTTTAATGGTGTTATGTCTACGACGAACGTGTCTAGACTTACCATTATAGAGATTGCTCTGTGCCCTTCCAATTGCCGCTTGACAATCGCAATGTATGCATATTGGAGGGACAGGCTTCTCCCAACTTGGAATATCCTCGAGAAAATGGCGTAGCCATTCAGCCTCTTCAGTGCACTACTTATCCAAAGCTATTAGCTCAGATTCCATCGTGGATCTAGCTATTAACGTTTGTTTCGAGGACTTCCATGAAACGGCTGCACCCGCCAAAGTGAAAATATATCCACTCGTGGATTTTGAGTCCTTAATGTCAGATATCCAACTAGCGTCGCTATACCCTTCAAGTACAGCTGGATATCTTCCATAGTGCAGTCCAAGGTTTTGGGTTTTTCGTAAATACCTCAAAACTCTTACTATTGCCTTCTAGTGTTCATCACCGGGGTTGCTAGTATATCTAATTAGCTTACTAACCACAAAGGCAATATCAGGCCTGCTACAACTCATTAGATACATTAAACTGCCAATAATCCTAGCGTATTCTACTTGAGAAATACACTCTCCACGATTTTTGGTCAGGTGTACGTTTTTATCTAACGGCGTCCTTGCCTCTTGATAATCATCCTTATTAAATTTAGTAAGGATTTTATCAACGTAATGAGATTGGCTTAGCGTAAGACCGTCAGGTGCTCTAATTATTTTAATCCCAAGGATTAAATCGGCCAGCCCCATATCCTTCATGTCAAATTTAGAATTTAGCATGTTTTTGGTAGAATTAATCATTAGATTATTGCTACCCACGATGAGTATATCATCCACGTATAAACATAAAATGACATAGCCGTCTACCGTGCTTTTCACATAGACGCATTTGTCACTTTCGTTTATTTTAAACCCATTAATTAACATTGCATGATCGAACTTTTCGTGCCACTGTTTAGGGGCTTGTTTCAATCCGTACAATGATTTAATTAATTTACAAACTTTCCTTTCTTGGCCAGGAACACGAAAACCCTCGGGTTGTTCCATATAGATTTCTTCGTCTATATCGCCGTTTAGAAAAGCGGTTTTTACGTCCATTTGATGAACTTCCAAATTCCGCAAAGCGGCAATTGCTAGTATCATCCTAATGGAATTTATTCTCGTCACAGGAGAATATGTGTCAAAGTAATCGTGGCTCTCACGTTGCTTGTATCCCTTGATTACAAGTCTGGCCTTATACTTGTCAATGGAACCGTCCGGTTTCATTTTACGTTTAAAAATCTACTTGGATCCCAAAGGTTTACATCCCGGAGGGAGATCAACCAATTCCCATGTGTGATTTTTTAGGATAGAGTCCACCTCACTTTTGATGGCTTCTTTCCACATCGGTCCTTCGGTAGACGTTACGGCTTCCGTATAAGTCCGTGGCTCATTTTCTATCAAACAAGTTAGAAAATCCGGTTCATTTTCTACCATACAAGTTAGAATATTCGAATCGAATTCTAACAAGTATGTGAGAAAATCCGGTCCGAAGGATTTTTCAACTCTAGCACGTTTGCTACGTCGGGGTTCGGCTTCTTCACCGGATCCCTCGCTAGTATTTTCCATAACTACGTCAAATGTTCGTTTTGACGTGCTAGGTCCTTCGTTGGACTTGCATGGAAATACGTCTTCAAAGAATGATGCATTCCTTGACTCAATTATTATGTTTTTATGTACATCTGGATTATTCAAATCGTACACTAAAAACCGATAAGCACTACTATTTTGTGCATATCCAATAAAAATACAATCCACCGTTTTTGGACCTATTTTTATTTTCTTTGGTGTCGGTACAAGCACCTTAGCAAGACACCCCCACACTTTCAAATATTGATAGGAAGGTCGTCTACCTTTCCACAACTCGTACGGAGTTTTATCATATTTTTTCCGGGGAACCTTATTTAAAAGGTAATTGCTTGTTAAGATCGCTTCGCCCCACATATTTTGTGGCAGGCCCGAACTTACTAGCATCGCATTCATCATATCTTTCAATGTGCGATTCTTTCGTTCCGCAAGACCGTTTGATTGAGGTGAATAGGGTGCGGTACGTTCATGTACTATACCCACACTAGCGCAAAAGTCACCAATTGGTGCTTCATACTCGCCACCTCGATCACTCCTAACCGTTTTAATCCGTCGATTAAGTTGGTTTTCCACTTCATTCTTATAAAGAATAAATTTATCGATTGCTTCGTGTTTATTTTTTAATAAATAAACATAGCTATAGCGAGTGCTATCATTGATAAAAGTAATAAAATATTTATTACCGCCACGTGTTTGTATTGATTTAAAATCACAAACGTCACTATGAATTAATTCTAGTGGTTCCGTTTTTCTTTCAACCGATTTGAAAGACGCTTTCGTTAGTTTTGCCTCGACACAGACATCACATTTGTGCTTCACATCAATTGTGAATTTAGGAATGTGTTCCATGTTAACTAATCTACGTATAGAATTAAAATTAACATGTCCTAGTCTACCATGCCACACATTGGAAGACTCAAGCAAGTAAGCTGAAGAGATTTTATTATTATTATTATTATTATTATTATTAATAGTCATTACATTGAGCTTAAACAGCCCATCAACTGCATACCCCTTTCCCACATACATTCCCGATTTAGACAAAACTAGTTTGTCCGACTCAAAGACCATGCGGAAGCCATGCTTGTTCAACAAAGAGCCCGAGATCAGGTTTTTGCGTATCTCCGGGACATACAACACATTGTTGAGAGTCAGCTCCTTGCCCGAAGTCATCTTCAGGACCACCTTGCCCACGCCTTCCACCTCGGAGTGAGCAGAATTTCCCATCCACACCTTCTCACCGTTTGATGACTCAAAGGTCGTGAATAGCTCCCGGTTAGAGCAAATATGCCGGGTTGCACTGGTGTCCACGAACCACTCCTTGGAATTGGATCCAACGAGGTTGACCTCGGTCACCACGGCCGCAAGAATGATGTCTTCATCCTTTTGCCCACCTTGCACCATGTTGACTTGAGAGTCTTTCTTCTTCCTTGGTGCCTTGCAATCCGAGGACTTGTGTCCATTTTTGTTGCAATTGAAGCATTTTCCATTAAATTTGGGTTTGGAAACGCCTCCTTTGGGACTGATATGAGTTTTCTCGCACTTAAAAAGATTGTAATATAGTGGTATAAGTACGAGTATCGTCTCCACAGGGACGGACAAAAGGGAAATAAAGATTAACTAAACTTAGCGATTAAAAAGAAATAAATAAAATAAAAGTGCAATTGTGCGAGATTTGGTTTTCCTTAATTAACGACAAAGGGAACAGGAATTGATTCCGGGGTTAACCAGATTTCTGGCAGAACAGGCCTAATCACATGAATTTCATTTAATTGAGCCTAGTTAATCATTACTAAGTTCTTACCGCTCTCGCGGCGTAGAGTACAATAATTTAGGGGTCCAGGCTGATCTCTCATGCGACAAGATCCTAAATTATTGCCAAAACGAGCGAGCTTACGGCCCCTTAATCGCTACTAATCTCTTAGCGAACGATTAAGTGTGTGTGAATGTGTCCTAGAACAAATTAGATCTCTCTTAATTTATTCTATAAGCAATTGTAATTCTAGTGGCCATCTAGGTTACAAGAGATATCAGTTAAATTATTCAAACACAAATTAAACGGCATTCATGCAATTAAACCGACAAGAATCTAGCCATACATCATGATTAACCCCTTCATCAACCCCAAATCCCAAATTAAACTACTCACGCCTCATAATTGACGAATCAAAAGAATTGGGATGAATAAAAATAATTGTCATTAATTAAAGAATTGAACTTACAAAGAATCCAAGGTTCTAGGATTAAACAACGTAAAAACGCAGGTAAAACTCATCCCTAGGCCTCTCTCCAAAGTTCGTAACCCTCAAAAGTGGGTATGGAGGCCTTATTTATAGAAATCAGGAGAATTTGAGCTGAAAAGGGACAAAACGGGGCCAGACACGATGCCAGGCACGATCGTGCCTGGGATCGTGCCTCCGGAGCAAAAACGTGCATTTTTGGCAGGCACGATCGTGCCTCCCTCCAGGCACGATCGTGCCTGGCTGGCAGTAACTCCGCGGTGCTTTTCTCTTCAGGCACGATCGTGTCTGACTTTGAGGGCACGATCGTGCCTACTTAACTTCCGAATTTGACAAAATTTCATTCATGAAAGTTGTAGATAATGAAGTCCTCTATCCACCCCAATTTGCCGAATGTGATTTGAATCATTCAATCAAGAGATATGATCAAAACGGTGGAAGGTGTCTTTCTGAAATCGCAGCAGAGATCATCTGACTTCATCGTCTGTTTTCACCTTCTTCCTCTAAGATTCTCGCAAAGGTGTCTTCATATGGTTTGTAGCCCTTGAAGTTAGATTTCATATGGAACTTGAATCGTGTTCTTTGGATGTTTCTACAAGTAGATATGCTTGAACGATTGACAGAAGGTTATCCTGATCGCCATTTTCAAGCTTCATTCATCTTCTTTTGATCCTGAAGTCAATCCTAGAGCTCTTTTTCCTTCAAATCTTCATCGTGAATCTTCCGGTGGCCTCCAAATCTTCCAAATCTTTGTCGAATGCCTTCAAATCCTTCCCGAATGCCTCTCAAGCGCCGATTGCCGGACTCTAACTTCTTCAAATCAACCTCAAATGCAATGAAACTCGATCCAACGCCTGCTAAACACAACTTGAGCCAAAATTGAGACTTGCAACGCCTTAAAGCCAGGAAAATCATCAAAATCCGACCCGAACACGCATCAAATGCGTGTCTAAATACGGACTTATCAGGGACCGAGCTTGCTCTTCCCATTGCCTTTATTTTTGGAGCCTTTTGCATGCTCCACCACGTTGGCCTTGGCGCCATGAACAATTGGGAGTTTCCCATCGTTCTTCCGGTTATCCTCTTCAATCCGAAGACGGAGGATCAATTGCTCTAAGTTCATTTCCTTTCGCTTATGCTTAAGGTAGTTTTTGAAATCCTTCCAAGCCGGCGGCAACAAATGTATAATTGACGCCACTTGGAACGACTCGCTAACCGTCATTCCTTCATCTCGAATTTCGTTGAATATCATTTGCATTTCTTCAACTTGACTCAAGACCGTCTTCGAATCCACCATTTTAAAATCAAGGAATCGACCGACAACAAATTTCTTTGCACCGGCATCCTCGCTCTTATATTTGTGGTCCAAAGCATTCCATAGCTCCTTAGCCGTAGCTAATTTGCTATACACGTCGTACAAAGCATCATGCAGCCCGTTCAACACGTAGTTTCGGCATAGGAAGTCAGAATGCTTCCAAGCTTCAACCGCGTTGAAAGATTGCACATCCACCTCACCCCCGGTTACAACCGGAGCGTCCTCGGTCAAGAACCTTGCCAAGCTGAGAGTAGTGAGGTAAAAGAGCATCTTTTGTTGCCACCTCTTGAAGTTCAACCCGTTAAATTTTTCGGGTTTCTCCACAGAGTTGTGAACTATTGTTCACCGGAGCTCCGCTTTCAGAGTGATTATCGTTCAAACCGTTCAAAGCATTCTGCCCAACAACATTTTCATTTTCTTGAGAAGTCATTTTTTTTCGTTTCTTACGTTCTTCGGAAACACAAAAACAAGTTCGTTCACCAAGGTGACAAACTACAAGTGTAAGATTGTTAACCGTAGTAGAACAATCACCGAATACGTTTTAAGTTTGTTGGGTATGTTTCGAAAAACAAAGAAAATTAATTAATAAAAATTAATTAAATAAAATGACAAAACGAAAACAAGAAATGAGATGAAGCAGAACAAGTCAAAGCTCGTGCAACGCACGATTTCCTTAAAACGTATTCGTTGCCTCCCGGGGTGCTAGGAGCGTTGCAACGATCGTTTCCCAGGATACGATGACTTCGAACGATAGTTTAGCACTCAAACTATGGTTCCAACGAACAAGAACAATGCCGTGAACACTGAAGGAATTTTTCGGAGAAGACTGGAGTGTTTTTGAGCTAAAAGAGAGTGCAGTACGTATGTGTGTTGTGTCTTTTTGCAAGGCAGCTACCAACCTTTCATAGGGGTGGATTTGCATGTGTTAATGGCCTGTTTAAAGCATAGGAACGTTGGACATCAATGCCCAACGTTTGGGACATTGATTCAGAAGAACAAAAATTAACGTTATCTTTAGAAGATAGGATTTTCGGACGGCATTCGTGTCCGCAAGTTGCCCGCGCACGCAAGTCGCGCTTTTTGTTCTTCGGTTTCGGGATTTGATTCGCACCCCCCCCCCCTGCGCGCGTGAGAGAGCCTTTCCCTTTAGGAAGCTTAACTCCTTAGGGGGGGGTTCCCTTTATAAAGGGTTCAAATTCCCTTGTGATTTTCGGTGTGGGAAAAACCCACATTTTCCTAGGGGTGGGCATGGGTCGGGACGGTTCGGGATTAGGGTTATCCCGGTCCCGTTCCAATTAATAATTACGGGACGGGACGGTACGGGACAAGCCTTTGTCCTAGTCTTGTCTTATTTAAATCGGGACCGGGATGGTTCGGAACGGTTCGGGACGGTTCGAGACGTCCCAAAGTAACAAAAAATAATCATTTGTAATTAATATATATTAGCATTTCTAAAGTATCATGCACCAAAATATTAACATTTTAAAAGTTAATTGATGTTCATCACAAGCTAAAAGCTACTACGTATTAGATTTTAGTTAGGTTTAGCAAAATTTGAAATTTAAATTTAAAACAAAGCAAAAATGAATTAGTTTATTCAAAATCATGTGTTCTAGCTGTGAGATACTCATATGTAGATATATAAAGTGGGATAAAAATCTATGTTAGTAAATATTCATGTTAGGTATTATTTTTAATTTAAAAATTGGGCTTGAAGAACTAAAAACATGTTACCATTTATTTTTTGAGTTGACATTACACACTAGTCACATGCTACAAAATCTATATAGTTATTACAAACGGGACAATGGGACGGTTCGGGATAACCTTCCAATGTCCCGGTCCTGTCCCGTTTTAAACCGGTACGGGACCGGTGCGAGACAAAATCAATGAGACCCAAACGGATCGGGACAACACCGGTACGGTTTCGGGATATACCGGAATGGGACAACGGGACCAGGATTCTTGCCCGCCCCTACATTTTCCTACTTTTCTCCATTCCAACGGGTAAACTTCGAAAAGCGATTTCTCATTCACCCGTTATCCGTTTTGAGTGTACCATATATCGAATTGTATCCCTAAGCAAGGACAATCCGAAACCACTTTGACCCGACCAAAATCGGAAGTGGACCCCACTCAAAACATTGCCCCAAAATGACCATTTAATGCAATTTTAACACACTTTTTCCAACAGTGGTGGCGGTGATGATCAACACCTCCCATTTATAGTACACGTGCACATAGAGATATC